>DWNE01008282.1:0-11632 GCA_018249875.1 Cecropterus toxeus | reverse complement strand
TAAAGGGATTTTAATTTAGGATGTCTAAATTGTTATTAATTTTAGACTTTTTTTGATCTCTGGTATATTTTTTTCCATATACGTAAATAATAAACTACACCAATACTGCCAACAAATAAATAGATATTATTTGTACATTTATATTTTTAGTAAATCTAAGGTACTCTGTGCATTTTATATTATTTACAACGAAACAATATTCTTTATAGGTTTTATATAACACATGAGATTAATTGTATAAGATTTTACAGATCGAAATTAAAATAATTTTAATATACTAACTATACAATATAGACGAAATAAACATAACAATAGGAAGTAATTTATATTTTAATACCCACCCGCGTGTTTAAATTATTTATTTAAACATAGAATACTTAACTCATAACACTGCTTAACTAGTTTTATTTGCTCTTGCATTTATGATTTTTACGTAAAAGTCCTAGTTTAATTTTATGTTTACAAACAACGAAATTTTAGGCCAAAAATTTTAAAACTAAATTATACTTTAAAATGGATTAAGTTTGGTACATTCTTTTTCGCTACTTTTCAAAGCTAGACAGGAGAAAGAAAAAGTATCGTAAGGAAATGTGACCATTGGCTGTGGTAAACGAAGATATAGTGAGTGAACACCTTACTGTGTAGAACAGACTTAGGTCATATACCTTTCACTTTATCTCACTAAATATACTATCTATCTACCGCTGATTTCATTTATGCTTGTTTATAGGAAATAATAAGAAAAAATAGCTGTAATGTTTTTTTAATGAACTGTTATTGTTAATATCTAAGATGTTGCAGTGGTACATATTTGTAAGATCTGGTCTTGATCTATATGGTATAGGACCAGTCGTGCCATTTTGTTTATAAATGGCTCATTGAATGTGATGGTATCATAGAGGATCTCTTTATGTCAATAAGATTGTATATCTTTTAAATAAGTAAATATAAATGGTGCTATAGTTGATTTATAGAGGGAAGTTGGTTAGTGTATTGTGTTGTTCAATGTTTCATTGTACAGTTAAATGAATCATGATGAGATGGTTTTATGTAAAATATCTGCTCAAAATGCATTTTCAGGAACAAATAATGTGTTGTTTTCTTTTTAGGATTATGCTCTTGTTTATTCTTTCTTTGCTTGGTTATTTTTCTAGACCTCTTACAATATTTTTTTATATTAAGAAACTACTGAAATACTTGACTGAATTACATTTAAATATGTCGATTATTTTTTATTATTGTCGTCATATGCAAATTACTTTTTTTACTGGCCATAGTATTGAAATCAACACTACTCGTCATACATTTAAGAAGATTAATACTGTCCAAGAAATTTGAAAGTATCCAAGCAGAATGTACCTAAAATGTGATGTAAAGTCGCGATTGCAGTCCGATTACGCACACGTGTATTGCGATCGCATGCAAGTCGCATCTTTGTTCCATAAATTTCAATTACATAATTAATATTTAATTTCCTAATATTAGTAATAAATATTGTAAATTACCCTGATATAGCAAATAAGTCTTTTAAGTGTAATGATGTTTTATCTAGATTAACTTTACTATCATTTTATTGTAATGCAATAATCATTATTGAAATTATATTTTTAGATTGTTTAGATAGACATTATTTTGTGAACAATTTTTTTATATTCTTGAATATAAAGATATTCCATTGAATTAAATTTGTGTTAATTTATTTTTATTTTATACCTAATCCTTTCCTTTCTGACCATCTGATGGTATGTGACAGTGAAATGACTGGACATCTGTAATTTTTTTTCATGCTGGAAATGGATAACAGATAGCTGTACACCACAAGCCAAATAATTTAAAGGAAACAGGATGACTTTCTCTTACAAAACTTTATTTTTTGCGCCTGTTCTTGAAAATATTAAAAACAGACGAAACCTCGCATTTACAGTCATTTATATTTTTCTTGATTACCTATTTATCACATATATAAGTGCGACTGTATAAAGAAATTATAAATTTCATAAATTATACATAAAAGTATTTTTATCGAGCTGAAGGTTCGTATAGAAGATAGTCGGGTTCCAAAATCCATGAAATTGAAAAAATGTCAGCAAATCCTTATAACGTTAACAAAACACTTGGATAAGATAACAAAAATTGTCGGTTGTTATTATCATGTGTTTCAAAACGTAATGAAATAAAACAAAATTTGTTTAATGTAATTTACGAAAATAATAAAAGGCAAAGTAGTCGTCTGTGTGCAATTGACTTTATTTTTTCAAAACTGGTAACACTGTATGTTCGATTTAAAATCGTAACGGCTTTTGAATAACTGTCAAGTTTTCTAAGTATTGTTTAGCGCTGATGAATGCGAAGTGTTTTTTCAATATAAAAACAACTGATAATTATCTCTCGATGATAGAAATTTGACTTAAATTATAGTAACATTCTAGTGTTAACTGTACTTTAAAATTTCATAGTTATGGCACAGTTCAATTATCTAAACGAATTGAACAGTTTAGCGACAATGGATGGACCTTTAACTCGGGGTCCTCCTCAGAGGTGGGCCAAGAAGTCCAATAGTGAAAATATAAACCCATCTCTAAGTTCGTCGTTCAAGAATATATCGAATATCAATCTAAGCAGTTGCAACCAGTCTATGCAGAAGCTGTCTATATCTGCGAATCAGAGCAACACGAGTGTTCTTTCGAGTAATAAAACGCCAACAAGGAATGAAAATAAAAAGGGAAAAAAGACTCCTTCGAAAAATAAATCTCCAGGTAAGATATATACTTATTAAGTCCAGTCACGTTTCGTTGTAGGTTAATCATAGTAGACTCTCGATCTGCGTTTCCCGCGGATACTTGGGATATAATATAAATGTAACAATTTAGTTGAATTAACTGCTCTCATCATGTCCATGAAACAAATTAAATTATTTCATTAGACAGGTAACAGTTAATCAATTATAGAACATCAAAAACATTGTGCATAAATTTAAAAATTTCATCTATTTTTCGAGCCAGTTAATACAAACATTCCCTATACTATACTAAAATTTTATATTGCAAGCCAATACTATTACAATATTTCTAGTTTTTTAATTTAAAACAGCAAAAAATCTTTGTGAAATATAATCATTTGTAACAAGAATTTTATTTATAATAATGATTCACAATGTTTAAATGCAAGAACCATATATACATTGTGTACTATTATTTTAACACCACACTAGAATTAACTCCTGTGTTATACCTTGAAGTAGCACAAAGATGAATAAACCAACATCCAGACCCGAAACAGAAATCTAAAATCATCATTTAGGTCTGGCCAGGGAATAAATTCTACATGTCAGATCAGTATGGTGACCACTCCACCACATCCTACATGTAAAAAAGTGCTTTCTACACTCATAGCCCCACAGTAGGAATTTCTCCTGTATTGTGGGTGCCATGGACATACAAAGACCCAGACCCAGAACAGATATCAAAACTTATCATTCACATTCACATCTGACCGGTATGGTGACTGCTTATAGTTATATAGTCTTAATTATATGGGTATAGTTTTAATTTATCTACTAACCAACACAGTACAGTGATAAAGACATTTACCTAAATTGAAAAGAATAAACCCTTTATTTAAAAGGAATATATCTATAATCAATGTGTACATATCTCTAACTGCATTGCCTAATGTTCACTAGAATTTAAGAGAATCTGTTTAATTTCTTCAACAGGACGCTCAACGACTCCGACACCAAACAAGACCTCCAAAACACCAAACAAAGCTGACAGATTCATTCCATCAAGAAGTAATTCTAATTATGACTTGTGCCATTACATGGTAAGTTTACTTGGAATTTTTGGTAACTTGGTGAACTTTTGAATAACTACTAATATTTGCCCATTTATGAGTACTACATAATGTACATAGGCAAAGGAAAGATAGTTAAGTTACCTTTATAGTATTAGTAAAAAGTTTTTCATAATTTAGGAATTAATGATCATAGTTAAACTGAGAAGACAATAAACATTTTTTCATAAATGAAATTTTTGTACAATACTACTGTTAATGTATACATTTTTTCAACGTAACATTTCACAAAAACAATTTTTTACCTCAAATTATTTATAATATAATACATTTGAGGGAAATATTAATGATTTGTCTCAAATGCATAAATTAAAAACTTTTTATGTTTTAAATTAGACATTGTCTACCTTTACAGTTGAGCCGTGATGATGACAAGGGTGAGGAAGTGGTGTCGCAGACAGCCGCCGCGGAGGCTATTGGCCGAGCTTTGACAGACACTGAGCCTGGAAGGTTGTTGCAGTACACATGTAAAGCACCCGCTGCCCCAGAGGGATACCAGAACAGACTGAGAGTCGTTTACTCGCAGGTATATTTGATTCCAATTTTTATACCATTATGACAGGCTACTAACTAAGATGTTTATTTTTTTGCATGTAAATTTAAAGTCTCAATTAGAATGAAAGGTTTTTTTTAAGTAATATTTAAAAAAGGTATTTAGTATAAATGTATTAAGATTTCTTTTGGGTCTGGGTATTATTTTAAGAGTAATATTAGTGGATGTAGTGTATGTCCATAGCACCTATAACACAGGAACTGTTTACATATTGGCTATATATTTGACGAGTTCTTCTAAAAACTTTAATAGTGAAGCCCAATATTAGATTCTACTCTTTCAAGATTTTCCTATATTCTCCTAGCTACATAGATTCTCATGTTTTAATGTTACTTTCAGGCTAAGGTCCCATCAACAGTAAAGAATACCAGCAGATACATACCTCAAGCTCCTGACAGGATACTGGATGCTCCTGAAATTTTAGATGACTATTGTAAGTAGGTTTCCGTTTCTCACATTAAATTAAGCTGTTCTTGCTTTTACGTAATAGAGTGTAGTTGACCGCTCACTTTCATATGAGCTACCACCAGTGGCGTAGCGGGGGCTTACGCCGCCCGGGGCGGAAGTTGAACTTGCCACACATTTACAAATTTTAGTAATATGTAACCAAAATAAAAACGACAATATCTAACTTGGCGACCAAAAAAAGAGACAAATCTTTTGCGGCCCCTTCCCCCTCCCCCCTCCCCCCCGCGCTACGCCACTGGCTACCACCTCCTACATATATTAAAAAGTGTTAAAATTATAATTTTTTGATTTTGTTTTTTTTTGTAGTTTCACTATTGCACATGCTTTTTACAGATCTTAACTTAGTTGACTGGAGTGCAACAAATATCCTAGCAGTAGCCTTAGGCAATTCAGTATATCTCTGGAATGCCGGTACTGGTCAGATAGAACAGCTCTTGACCCTGGAGGGATCTGAGACAGTGTGCTCAGTCGCCTGGGTTCAGGGTGGTAGCCCTCACTTGGCTGTAGGTACCTCGTCTGCGACAGTCGAGCTATGGGACTGTGAGAAGATCAAGAGATTAAGGGTATGTTATTTGGAAAATTATTTCAGTGTTTCATTGTTTTGAGCAGTGTGGTAAAATTTTGTTCATTCATATATTGCTTGCCGAGAGAAACAGTAAATTTAAATCTATCTTTAAATCCTATTCTAAATGAACAAGTAAAAATGAGCTTGTCTAGCTATTGCCATTGGCAAAATTAAAAAAAAAAAATCACAGTCGAACCATTCTGATTCCAACAACATTCGCAGTAAAAATGCTGGCTAAGTGCGAGGTAGACTCGTGCCTAATATGTTCCATACCAGTATCTACAAAAATGGCAAATTCTGTTTATAGTATTTGTTGTTATAGTCGCAACAGAAATATAATTTCAACTGTCTAGCTATCATGGCTCATTGGTTCATCAGATGGACAGCATAGTCATAGTAATGGGCTTCTGTTTTTACCCTTTGGGCACAGAACCCTAAAAATGCTTGTGGATAAATGATGTGTTTCAAGGTTGTAGAAGTCTTTGTGCTTCGAATCCGAAAGCACCAGCGCCACACCTATTTGTGCCTAATGCAACGTTGCGCGTTGCTGTGTTCTGGTTGGGGTGTGGCGAGTCAGACATACTTATTCAAGTTCAGTTTAGTTCTCAGCCATAGAAATGCACTTGTGACTAATCTCACCTAGGACTCTGCACTTACTTGGGATTGGTTAAGGATGTTCATGCGCGGCAGTGGCCAGTTGCCAAGGGGACTATATGCGTATTTGCTATTATAAAAAATATATAACAGATAATGGATGGGTATGCTCGCTATTATAAAAAAAAATATCTTTGCGATAAATAGTCCATTTATTAAAGATGGCAGTGGCGTAGCGTGGGCTTACGCCGCCCGAGACGGGAATTTGAACTCGCCACACATTTAAATTTTTTTATAGTATGTAACCAAAACAAAAACGATATCTAACTTGGCGACCAGAAAAAAAAGGCAGCAATATCTAACTTGACAATAAAACGAGGTTGTCAAATCTTTTTTTGCCGCCCCTCTAAATATGCCGCCCGGGGCGGACCGCCCCTCCGCCCCGCCCCCTTTACGCTACGCCACTGGCTATAGGCTATATAACATGACGCTATGTTTTTGTGTTTTTTTCTTGTCACAGCTAGTAAATAATGAAATAAAAATGAATGTGCAGATAATGGACGGTCACACGGGCCGCGTGGGCTCGCTGGCGTGGAACCTGTACGTGGTGTCGAGCGGCGCGCGCGACGGCCGCATCGTGCACCACGACGTGCGCCAGCGGGACCACGCCGTCGGCAGCCTCGCCGCGCACACGCAGGAGGTTTTTATCTAATATATAAAATTCTCATGTCACAGTTTTCGTTGCCATACTCCTCCGTAACGGCTTGACCGATTTTGATAAAATTTTTTTTGCTTATCCGGTATCTATGAGAATCGGCCAACATCTATTTTTCATCCTAAATGTTAGGGGTAGTACAACCCTAAATTTATTTTTTTATTTTTTAGACAAAATTTTTAATTTCTATTTTTTTATGTGTATCATACAAAGATACATACAATCCTCAATTTTCACCCTTCTACGATCAACGCTTATTTTTTAATAGGAAATTATTTATATGGAAAAACAATGTTTGCCGGGTCAGCTAGTTTTTTTTATAAATATGAAGTAGTAAACGAGCAAGTAGCCCACCTGATGGTAAGTGGTTACTGCCACCCATGGACATTTGTAAGCAACTTCATATAGAACAGGGGTTCTATATGAAGTCTATCACAGATGCGTTGCTACTCCCGAGGACTGAGATGGTCGCCTCATATAAAAGTGAGCCGGCAACCACGCCCTTCCACCGAAACGCAAGAACTGCTTCTCGCTAGAAATAGGTGTATGGACGATACGGAACATGCAATGCTTACTCTGGGGTAGTCCAGACTCTTGTCTGGCCCCTGCTGAGGGTTCTCGACACCAGTCTCGATGAGTGGAGGCTGCAGGAGTGCTAGCTATCCGCACTTTCCATTTATTCAACTGCCAGCTACGTGTGTTACAAGATGGACGTAACTTACTGTGCAGCAGATAATAACAAAGTGAGCGAACGCGAGTGTGGTTGGTTCCCTTGCCTCCAAGCCAGAGTATGTCATGAGATGCCTAGATGTATTCCTAATTGAACTAAATATACCACCATTCATGAAACGGTTTAATTTTGATCCTAGATTTGTGGTCTCAAATGGTCTCCGGACGGCAAATACCTTGCTTCGGGAGGCAACGACAATCTGCTTAACATCTGGCCGATCGCCCAAGGACAGCATTACTCGCAAACGCAGTATTTATATTCATTCAAGTAAGGACGCTTTTAAATTAAAATAAATATTGTAAATGTAACATGTAGTATTGATGTATTTTTATAATATTTGCTGTTATACCGGTCTGACACACAGTCATTTCCACGATCTATGAAAACGATTCAAAATTCATCAATAATAAGTTAAATTTTTTATCCAAAAATGGTCTTATTGTAATTTATCTATAATTTATGTTCAGTTCTGTTTAATGAATGAAGTTAATTTTGTTTTAATATTCTTTTTTTTAACCTTGCTATGCTCTAAATTTAGAGCAATTTTGTTGTGTAAACAAATCAAGCAGCAATGTCTTAAAATTTACTTTAAGTATATTTAATATCATAGGATTATATATCATAATATCTGTTTTACAATGTATTTCGATTTGTCTAGCCAACACCTGGCAGCTGTGAAGGGGCTTGCTTGGTGTCCGTGGAGCGCTGGCTTGCTGGCTTCGGGCGGCGGTACGGCCGACCGCACCATTCGGATCTGGAATGTCAGCACTGGGGCCAACTTGCATACTGTTGATACTAAGTCACAGGTATTGTGATGTGATGTGTTTGTTCCCCATTCCCAACTGTCAAATATACCTAAGTATTATTATATTGCTGTATGACATTAAAAATTAACTTGGTAAATTAAAAGTTTTTGGATAAGTATGATAATGATATCTAAAAATACGTAATTTTTTTTTTTAATGAAATAGCAAACGAGCATGTAGTCTACCTGGTGTTAAATGGTTACTGCCGCCCATGGACATCTGTAAGCAACTTCATATACCTAGAACATAGGTTAAATTGTTACTAACCAAATGGATCCCTGTTATCCGCCAATAAATGAATTTGAAAGAACAGGGGTTCTATCTGAAGTTGGTCACAGATGTGTTGCTACTCCTGAGAACTAAGATGTTCGCCTTTTATATATAATAAGTGAGCCGCCACGCTAGTAATAGGTGTGGCGGTGGGACCTCCACGTTCAAACTACACTGGTTCTACCACCTGGGGAAATTCTAATATTGTGTGCATATTCTTGATCGTGGGTCCCGGGGTGTTTAATCCTATGGAGCACGCACTACAAGGAGCTGATATCCGGTCACGGGTACGCGCACAACCAGCTGGTGATCTGGAAGTACCCGCTGATGACGCGCGTGGCCGAGCTCAGCGGGCACCTCGCGCGCGTGTTGCATCTGGCGCTCTCGCCGGACGGTACCAGCGTGCTCTCGGCGGGCGCGGACGAGACCTTACGGTAACTTTACACTTGTAGCTTAGGGGCCCACACATAAATACCCATATGTCTCACAAGTTTCATGATTTTTTTACTTCTCCCCTCGTCCTTGTCACAGTTGGTCACATTTGTGAGGCCTCCCAGCTTCCTAGTGTGATGTCATCTTTTGCAATCTTAGGTACAGCAGTTTCGAAATTATTTAAATTATTATGCAATAAAAATCAAATAAAAAAGTGTATTATTGTAGTATTGATGAAGTACAAATTTCGTATTTTAATGCTTGTTAAGAGTGCCTAATATGTCTAGGACTTTAAATGAAAGGATGGATTGTAGTAAAAGAATTGTATTTGGGATCGGTTGAAATAATATTGGTGGAAATAATAAGGGGCGAACAAAGCTCACATAGACATTTTGAACAATGACGTCACGAAATAAAGCTCCCCTTCCTACATCTTGTCACCTAATATCACACTTCATCGTCCCACTCCCCCCATAAGGGGGGATTACGTCACTTGTATAAACAAGTGACGTAATTTATGAATGACCCCTTATGGCTTGATGGTTTCGGAGTGCTAGGAATCCGACTGTGATTCCATTATGGAGACATCAATGTGACATAATTCGGTCTAACAGCAGTGTTGTATTTTGATTTTATGGTTGTTGTAAAGAAGAAATTGTCCCAGACGTTCCAGCTTCAACATTCAAAATTATATTGTTTTATTTATGTAATGAGAAATGTTTAGTTCAAGATTCCTTATTTAACGATGTGGTAAATCATAAATATAATGTTTTTCATGATTCATCCATTTTGTTACAGGCTCTGGAAATGCTTCATGCTGGATCCTTCGAAGAAAAAGGAACCTACAGATTCAAAGGCAGCTAAATCTTTATTGAACATGAACTCTCTTATAAGATAATTTGTGTTACCACAGTCACATTGGAGCAGCGGTGAAGTAGCTCTAAGTCTCCTTTAATTGTAGGGAAACCCCTTGGCCAGTGAAGGGACATAAAGGGTTGCCATATCAATTGTGTATTTGACTGATATTAAATAATTGTGATTTTTACAAATAGTGACTTATTAAATTTATCCACTTGATGTACATTTGTCTTTAGTTATAACGCAAAATTCATCTTATCATTTGTTTTATTTCTAGACGATCAAGCGTTGTACTAATTGTATACGATTATGTGATTATCGATAGTTTGGTTGAATTTTGATCGTACTTATGCGCGACTAAACGTCGATGTATTAGTAGACTAAAATGACCAAAACTTATAATTTTCTTAAGTCTCATGTAGGCGAAAATCGCTGTACTGTTTTACTGAACGATGGCTACATCCCGGGATGTAAAGATTCATTTACAAGGATGTAACAGATCATAATTAAACATTTTTGACATGTTTTTATTTTGATGACTCAAATGTTATGCGTAGCTGACAAGTTTTGGATTATGATTATTATTTATAATGGACACAGTGACCAAATAGTTGGTATGTATTACAGCTCCTCACTTACGATGTCACACAAAGAGTTATCTTGCGAGATTAAAGCGACATTAGTCTTAGTTTGTTCATACAAACTAGCGCGACTAGTTTGTATGAACAAACGATGTTTGTTTGTATGCAACGATTCTTCAATCAATCCATTATTGAACTTATATCCTCCGCAGACATTCCATAGCTCCTCATACTGCGGTGAATTTACAGACAACCGCCTATTACCAGTATATTTGGTTACTTTGTTTGTCATTTGACTTCTTAACAATACCAACACAAGTTGAGGTCGTAAAATGTAACGCGTTAATTTCGTTTTAGGTTCTTGTTTCTTCAAACTGTCTTTATCTTTTATTTTATGATTCTTCTATTTCTTGCAACTAATAACTTTAATTTTTCAAACATTTCATTACCTCAGCTTTGGTTTTAATCTAGAATTATATACAATGATATTATGTGACTAGGTGTTATTTACTGTTTCTTATGTATTTAAGAATGAATTGTCTTAAGATTCTGATTTTTTTCATTGTATTATTTTATTTTGTATTAAATAAAAATAATGTCTTACATTTGTTTTCATTGATTTACAACTCGAACCTTTACTAAAGGGTCCAGTATCTTAATAAGTATTTATAGTTTGATTCATAATTAGGTGTCCAAAATGTAAACAAAGAAATGTCATTGTCAAAATACGATTACAGGTATGGTAAACCTTTTATTTTCGAAAAAAAAAGGTTTTATATATATTTCCACATTAATGATAGGCTTAGTTGTTTTGTAGAAAAAGAAGTAGACGATATAATGTTTAATATAAAAATAAGTATATTGATTTAAAAAAATATTGACTTTCTGATGAATCGGATTCAGAATCGGACTCAGTTACGTTAATGACGAATCTTTTAGTGGAGGTTGGCCTTTGAGGGACCAGATTAATTTTCGTACAAAATGTCGTAATGAATGAACAATAAACAAAAAACTTTAACAAACTCAACAAGAAACAAAATACTTAATAACTACACACAGTGTAATAAATGCGCTATGAAAACAAGAAAACATTCGAGTTCGACCACGAGCTCGAAAACGAAGACATCAGCTAAGACATTTGAAAATGGCAAGACAAAAAATGTTTAGGATTATGGTTGTGTTGCTATATCACATTTTAATTTTGTACC
>DWNE01008281.1:0-11634 GCA_018249875.1 Cecropterus toxeus | reverse complement strand
CACCGAAACGCAAGAACTGCTTCACGCTAGAAATAGGTGTGGCGGTGGTACTTCCCCGGTCGAACTACGTTGGTTCTCCCACCTGTTAAAAAGTTTCGGCTATGCGTTGATATATAAGTCAGTGAGTCGGAATTGCCTTTTATATATATAGATTAATGTACTTTTGATACGATTCTTTCTTTTACAAAACTGATTACATTTAATGACTTTAAATTCGCAATTGTCGGTATTTTGAAAGACATTCGTAATGATATTGCGGTATTGATTGATTTGCGTTCAACAATAGGGTTACCGGAATCGATACTAAACTGGGACGGCTTATTACCAATCTGCATACACGTATTTTATGATTGTATCATGACCTATTGATCTAGATTACCTCTGCATTGATTTTTCCTTGCTTTCTTTGCCTACAGCCTCAATGTAGAATGTAATATGAATGGGTACCGTTATACATGCGTATGCTCTTCATTCTTCACAAGCGTTTAAGAGGAATATCTGAATTTTGTGAATGTTTCATGATATACAAGATTGTGGTAATTACATGAATATACTTGGGCAAATTAAGAGCGTAGTGCCGTATAAAGTTACCGTCCTAATGATGGTTACATTAATGCCAATCCTACAAATGCCCATGTTAACAATACATCAATAGAAACAGATTCTTAAAAAACAGAAGCGCGCGGGTAATGGAATAATCTGTCTTTGTTGTTTATCCTTTATTTATGACCAAATATCGTCATTTTTTAAATTCCTTAGACAATATTCTACGTTATTAGGAGAAGCTTCAATTTTCTACTATTTTACTCAATTTGCCGATTTTGAATTTCTTTTTCACTGTGCGATATTGTATCGTGATCTTGTATTATATCTTTTAAATTTAATATTTAATCAATGCAAAAGTGTCAACCCTAGGATTAGCCCAGTTTGCTATATAAAGGAATTAAACTTATTTGCTGTATCCATGATAATACGAGATGATCACATTGGTGAAAGTTGTCTGAAACTGTTATAGTATTTTATCATCAACCCAATAACATCTTTTTGCTAAACACGGATGATATTTCAGAGTAAAAATGGTTATAGCAGGGGTCTGCTTTTAGGCAACATAGGCCCAGATTAATTACATGCAGTATTGTCGGCTTCATTTATACAAGACACATTTATACATTGTAGACAAGAAATTTTGTGGAAGAAACATAAGTTCGTTAAGAATAAACATTAGATTTGACAGCGAAAAACAAGGTCGTCAGAATTAAATGGTTTCTTTAGTTAGATGTAACGTAGTCGTGGATTTCAGGAAGGTCCGCGGGCCGCATATGAAGAATCTAGGAAACATATTACAAAGTATGTGTTAAAAAAAGGAACTATGTATGAGCTTAGGAAATATTCATAATGTCAAGTCTTCCGACTTTTCTGGTGGCTTTAATTCGAAGCATAGACCACAAGAACAGGTCAGAATCATACCATTATTTTGTCACTGCTTGCTTAGTATATTAACAACTATAAATAAGTAACTAAAGGGCTTATAGATACACAAAATTATACGTTACCCTCCCTTAAGAATTTACCGTACCGGTAGACGTTAATCATTGCCGGTGCTGAGAGATAACTAAAAAAGTCTTTTGACGAATACCTACTTACTATAAAGCTTATACTTTAATGTGCTCATAATCTTTATTTATGGTTAAAGGGAGACATCTGAATAAGCAACAGAATTAGTATGAAGGACGAAGAAATACACAGTCAAAAGATTTTTCTGATTTTTCGCGTAATATACACTTTATCGCTTTGTCATAAGGAACTCAGAAGTGAGAAGAGTAAATATGATTTTGGTTTATGAATAATAATGCTAAGTTATTCATCTCTGTTGAAATAAGACGCTGCGGTGGTAATGCCGTCTACCCCTTTGATATTCTGAGGACATTTGATTAACATGTATCAGTTATGTCGTAAAGTAATCGAAAATTTAAATTAAGACAGATGCAGTATTTATATTATTAAGGAGTCTTGATTTTTTAGCCGTATTGACATGTGTACGTATTCGTGTTCATATAATTTGCTTCTTTTATTTTAATGATACAAATAATATCTATATAATTAGTCAGAGTATGTGCGTCATTATATAGAAGTATTAAACTTTTTTATGTTATTTGGTAAGTAACAAACGAGCAGTCCACCTGATGGTCACTGCCTTCCATGGATATAAGGTTAGCCACAAATTGGAACGCCTCGGATAAATATGTCTCCGTTACCACAGCCTTCATACCAGAACAAAACAATGCATGATACTGTTGTTCTTAAGCAAAAATAGGTGTGGCGTTGGTGGTATTTCCAGAGTAGCCTACTATCTTTAAAACTACTACTATAAGATAGCAATATGTACGATGATGGTGGTGTCTTCGATCGAACCGTTAAGACTTTTGTCATCCATTACTGTTCTACTGGGTACAGATACTTAGCGCACTCTCAGGCGTAAAGATTTCTTCACGATGTATTGTTTCACCGTCAATAATTTTTAATATCCACTTCGAAAAATCTGAAGTAGGTACTAGTAAGTAGGGTTGAAAAGCCGAGTCACAAAAGTACAAAATTAGAATTTTTATCTGAAGTCAAATGTAACTTAGTACGTGCTTTTTCACTTTTAAAAATTTTACTAGAACTTGAAGAACTACGACATTCAAATAGGTAAGTTTAAAGTTCGTGGCCAATTTTGTAACGTTAAATCTTTTTGAAACGTTATGGGGTCAATAGTTTATAGTTTACGAATCATTGCATTATAAAATACTTATATCTTTTACAAAAAATATGCATCAGGCATTTATGCTATAATCTTATAAACGTATCGCTCTTACGACAATGTATTATGGGCCATTTTAACATCTACGATTCTGGATATAAATGGGAAACCGTTTTATTGCCAACGAAAAAACGAATTCCTAAACATTTAAGACGTGTTTATTGTTCACAGTTAAAAGGGGAGTTAGTTCCCAAGGACATAACTTTATATTTGTATCACGTGGACCTCACCTTAAGAAGGGTGACAAATCAAACGCAGCCTGCATTAAAACAAACAAATTCTAACCTTAATATGTCGGAACAAATATCAAATTCAAGTATCTTATAATCAAATGTCAAGCCATATGTTTGAGCCGTAATACCTTCTCCGAAATCGCGTCGAATCTTAAGATTATTTGTTTTAAAAAAGAAAGATTGATGACAGACGAGGTGTGAACTAATCTCGTCAACTGATTTCGGTGAAACGATCTGTCAACAGTAGGCAAGTGGTTTGAAGAGAAAGAAAGTGTTAGATAAAAAGTTGTGTTATATTGTAACAATAGTAAATAAATTAACCAGGTGGTAGAACTAGTGTAGTTCGACAAGACTGTACCACCGCCACACCTAATTAGTTTGAAGCAGTTCTTACTTTTCGGTGGAAGGGTGTGGGTTGCGGCTCACTTATATATGAGACGACCATCTAAGTCCTCAGGAGCAGCAACGCATCTATGGTTGATTTCAGATAGAACCCCTGTTCTATATGAAGTTTCTTACAGATGTCCAAAGGTGATTGTTATCACTTACTATCATTTAATCATCATACTATCAAAAAAAATCATTTTAATGTACAAAAAGAAGTTTATAGTATAAGTAGGTAAAGATATGTATTTTATTTAGATATTTTCTACTAGATTCTACTTTAAAATCGTCTCAAATATATCCCTGTTGTTTACCAAGTATCAATGTTAGCATATTAAAACGAATATATTAAAAATTTTAATATTTCGTACCTAATAAATATCATATAACGTAATTATGGTAGAAACTTTCCTTTTGAATCTTTTACGTATTTTAACACTTCCATTTTACTTTTTACCTCTCATAAACTATTGGTAAGTAACTAAAACCAATTTAATTAGAGGGTAATTAATAACCTCATTTTTTAATAATATTAGGAGTATAATTCTTACATCCACCTAAATTGAAAATGCATCTATAACAAATTTAAATCGAACACATCTCATATCTAATACATTTTCGAACAAGCATCCTTTATTTTTTATGAAAACAGGTAGCGGTAGAAACGTATTGGAGCGATTAGAACAGTCGTGTTAGAAACTTTTTTATTTGGATTTCATGCCGAAGATGATTTATGGGTCTTCAATTTTTGGAACTGACTTTTTATCGATTTGTTGTCTCGAATGTCAATAAGAAAGATATGATATGGAAAATAAAAGTAGATATGAAGTTGGTACTCACAAAAAATATCTTTAAAAATGCTCATTGGTCGACAACATTTTGGCAAATGGACCATATAGTAATTGGCACATTGGCGATAAGAAACATCGTTAAGTATGAACAGAATAATGTTTGAAAGTCAGCGAAAATAAAATGTCGGCCAAAATAAATTGTCTGTAAATTTAACTCTTAAATTTTTCATAAGTTCCTTTCAAAACGTCAAAAAGTATTATTTTATTAAGATTTCCCTTAACATGCTTATAATAATTACTCATAAGTTACAAAATAATCATAAGGTACACACTTATCATCACAAGAGTCAAAGATTAAAATGCAGCGGACCGCTAGGAAGTGCCGCGGTCCTCACGCGGTCCCGGGTTGCCGACTCCTGTTCTAACTTACAATGTCTTACAATAAAACCTGCGTGATGCAGAGGTCATGATACCGCTCTAACTTGGAATGGGTTCCAGGTTTGATCCTCGGACACGGAGAGATATAAATGATGAATTTAGTTTTTTGTGGGTTTGGTTGTTTGTATACTCATCGTTGTGTTTCATGCTTTCGATATACACTAACGTGAACCCAAAGGGCTAACAGTGTAAAAAGCATTATATGAATGACTAGTTACACAAAATTGATATATCGAAATGTCAGGGCATTTAGTTCCAATACTTTGAGACACGTAATTAATATGCTGTCTGTTAAATAATATCTATTGAGTATATAGTTGTAGAACCTAAGACAACGTAAATAAATATTTGATAATTACTTAATCGTAGTAGTGAAAGACCATCACAATGAAGCTTATTTTTAAGTCTAACTTGGCCGTCATCATAAGGAAATAATAAGTCGTAAATATCTTATATTGTGTCGTTAATTTTTAACGACTTTGTATTTAAGGAGGACATTAAAACCATCATAAAATGTTACCACCCGCCAAAAGTTTAGAACAGCTGGCTGTAAGCAATTTATATTGTAAGCAAACAATACAAGTTCTATAATGGCATTTTATTCATCCAAGTCCAATATTGTGAACTTCCGTAAAATTTTATGAATGGCAGTTTCAGATTTAATGCGCCCAAATTTAATGAAATTTTGTATGAGTGCAAAGTTAACGGCATATAAAACATAAACATGTTTTCTACACTCATAGCCCCATAGTAGGATTTTCTCCTGTGTCGTGGATGCCATGGACACACAAAGACGAAAACACAAACACCCAGACCCGGAACAGAAATCTAAACTCATCATTCACATTTCTGTCTGGCCGGGGATCGAACCCGGGACCCATTGCGTGTGAGACCGGTATGGTGACCGCTCCGCCACGCGGGTCGTCGATATAAATTATCCCGTACTCTACTTGAGTAATTTTTATAGTATATTTAAAGTAATAAGTATTGCAAGTTATACATACAAACAGAACATACAAAACACCTAATGGTAAGTGCCTACTGATGTCCTTTGATATCTGTAACCAATTCTACGTAGAACAGGTTCTGAAGAAGAAGTAAAGACTCAGAATGGTGGAATTTAATATTGAAATACATAGTGCAGTTATTTCAATGACTTACATTTTGTAAATGATGCAATGTTTTTACTAAAACCCCTCATAGCGACAACCAGCTGTGCGTAAAAAAATAATATATGACGGCATACGTGATGGGCTAACGAAGATATGGAGATGAAATATGATGGTTTTTCTGTGATATAAAAGTTGAAACTATTTTACTTATTCTCAAAGTACAGTGCAAAAACTACAGCTAAATATAATACTACCAGTGCCCGCGTTTTCACCCGCATTTAAAAATGCAACATGAAATAAATATGAACTAAATTGATATCCTCAACGATTTTAACAATATAAAACTTCACACACATTAAAATCGGTTCTGTGGTTTAGGCGTCAAAAAGGTAGCAGACAGACAGACAGACCGACAGACAGACAGAGTTACTTTGCTTATATAATATTATTAGGGATAGTTGCAGATGACAATTTCTTCTCCTAACTGTCTTTACTAGCATATTCTCGCGGCTCCGTTCGTTTTAGTAACGTTTATCATGATAATGAGTATCCTGTGGATTAATCCAGGTCATAAACGATGACTGAACCAAATTTCAGCGAAAACGCATTAGTATTTTTTGCATTAAAGAGAAACAAACAGTAAATCAAACTATCAAGCTGTAATGTCAAAAAAAAGCTTTTCAAAGTGCCTATTTATATACGGTACTTATAAGAAAAACATTTTTTTTCTGTCTGTTTATTCCGAGTAATCCCGCAAGCGGCCGGACCAAATTTCATTGGATTTACTAGAAAATATCTAATGTTATCAGCACACTTTTTAAATATTCAAAAAATAAACTCCAGTGTCACTGTGGGGCGCACCTTACATCCCAAAATATCCCATTTACTACCAAAGTCACAATATACTTTAGTTTACGGACCCATCTAGATAATTCGACCCATTATCTTACATTAATCGTGTCTCAAAATCAATTCTTATCATATCTCACTATTAACATAAATGGTATGCTGCCAAACAATCCCTATATAAACAAACCCGTAATAGATCAACGTCAATCCTGAATAAACATGTGGTAGGTCCATCCCAACGAACAAATAAACCATGTCTGTTTTAAAGTTTGACCTCCAAAGTTGCGATAAATCGTCTAAGGCTGGCCTACACATGTGCGACTTTTCAAACGGTTGTGTTTTGCGAATGGATTACGATTGTAAAACATTTCAATCACTTTTTAATATGTTACGGGTACTCACGATATGCGGTTTTGAATTTCTTTTTGCCGATATTTCGACCCAGTTACATGGATCATGGATCATGGATCACGGCGAAACTCGGCAGTTTCGATTAAATTAAAATTAATATTAAAATGAATCAATTCCGCGATAATATCAGCTTAAAATCATACATTTCAATCACGTCTTCTAGTTAATAATAATAACTAGGGGTTTAAACCTATTTTTGTTATGAAATAGCTATATGTCTTATGTGAGTTATAAAAGTTTTTTTAAGTGAAAGCTACTGAGAATCGTAATGATTTGAAACTAAATGAAACGGAAATGCTAAACGAAAATGTCGACGCTAGAACTAGATGGGGATCTATCCTTTCTAACGATTTTACTTCGTAGCTGGTATAAGAGCTCAAGTTCGGTAGGTACTTATATGCGAAATGAGATTTCTTAATTGGTTTTTGAAAAAGCATATGTCCTAATACCCTTATCAAGTTTCACTGCTACCGTTTGTGAATTGCATAAACACACTTTTGTGTTTTAATTATTCACTTGTCTTATACGTCATCATATTTGTTAGTATATAGTTATTTGTATTGTATTTTTTTATTTCGATGATTGAAAGAACTTTAAGCTTACAGCTTAAATAGCCTATAAAAGCCTATAAAAAGAAAGAAAACAGAACTTTAAGCTTACAGCTTAAAGTTCTGTTTTCTTTCTTTTTATAGGCCTAGAGTCATATCTGAGTTATAAGAAAAAAAATCAAATCACATGACAAGCAGATATTGCGATATTTATGACATAATTGCGATGCGATGACATAGTCTATTGTTTCAAACAATATTAGTCGCACGTTTATAATACAGCTTATCGACTAAATCTATAAAGCTTTCGCTATTCGTACCGAATTTGGACAATTGTAAAAAGTAGCCAGTCTGTTCGACCGTTCGATAAATATGTCGCACATGTCTTGTTGGCGCCACTGCTAAAGATAAAAACCTTTTTGTTTTAACACTGCCAAATGGTTTGTAGCGCCGTAATGTGTTATTTAGCCAGTAGAATGCGTTAAGTGAAAAACGTGGAACAATAAAACCTTTCTCTTTGGCGCCGATTTTTTGTTGCTACGTCTTATATGTCAAGTTACAACTTCTAGATTATACATATTAATTAGCTTCTTTTTTAAAATATTTCTGTCGAATAAATTAACATTATAATCTGGATTTAGTTTTTAAAAATATGCAGGAGGTTTAAGATAATTTTGTTTATTCTCATGAATTATCTATACTATTCTTCGTATAAGACAAAGAAGTGGCCCATGTCCTATCCGTTCTATTACCACAATAAATAATCACGTAATAAGTGTCTATATAACGTTTTTTATTTACATAAGAAATCGTACACTGGTGTCCAGTGTCTGCAACCTTGCACGCTATTGCTACTCAGATGTCGTGGCCTTCGGAAATAAATACTAAACGCTCATGTTTCTATTCTATTTGTTAAAGATAATAAACTTACCGGTACGCGACTCCGGTTTTTTGCTTCCAATCAAATCGTATTGCTAGGTTAGTGGTTGGAATTCGCTTTATTGAAATAGCAAACTAAAACTCCATGTATATGAGTGGTTGTAACTAAAACCGACCTGAGAAGTCTTGGTACATTTGAAGACTAAGATGATCACCACAAATTTGGGTTTTTCATACTTGTGTTAGAATTCCACATGCGTTCTAACTGGCATTGCCGACATGGCGAGCGGAATTACGCATATATATTTTTTCGAAGTTTGCTTCTCATTAGAAATGATTTCTTCTCTATGACGTTTTTCTTCGTTGTTAAAGTTGCTTACTTTAATGATGAAGAAAAAAAGCAGGGAATCCTATATTATTCTTATTTTATATTTATTTTGATAACAAAAAAAATATTTACTTATTAAAACAGCCGACGCTTTTTAACATTTTAATAGCATCTTTGCAAAACTCCACAATTTTGCGAAGGTGATGTTTTGTTGCTTAGATCCAGGATTTATTTCAGCTGTATCAGCAATTATACTCAAGGGTAGCAATTATCACAAGTACAGCGTCAACTGACAGCTTAACTGCGTTAACATTAACGTTCTTTGTTTTGTATCAATTATTTAATCTTAAGTTCATTTGACGAGGTCACATCGCGGAGGCGGAAGATGCGTTTACTACGTGTTGGCAGGATTGGAAAAAACCGGCTCCAAATTGGGTTCTAATTTCTGTTGTAAATTATAGACATCCGTCGTTCATGAATGTGGCTAAGTTAAAAAAATAACAAATGTACAAAAAGTAATGACGCTGATATAATACGATACGCACAAAAACTGTTTTTTTTTTTGTAATGTATCTTGTTACGTTTTAATTCAGTTGTATATAATTATTACCAGAATGGATTATGACGTCACTGACAATATGAAATCCGATTTAGATTGGAGGTTCGAATTGGCTCCTTTGAGTTGGTTTCAGGTTCCTTTGATTTTTCAAAGTTATGTGCGTATATGAAGCTTATTATCAAATACTTTAATGGTAAAGCAAACCACATTCCTTTTGGTTTGCTTTACCATTAAAGTACCTCCACCGCTCGCACACAAAAGGCTCGGTTAGTAAAAAAGTTATATAGTTTTTAACTTTGAAGAGATTTGAAAATAACGGCAGCAAGGAAAAATCGGCGGCATTTGTGGAGATTTGAAAATATGTATAGCTTCACCTCTCACTCTGAGATGAGCTCTCTCTAAAAGGAACATACTCACTATTTCCCAACGGTGGGATAATAATAGGTCGATGATTGTGATATGAAGCTCTCCTGATGTTCAAACAGAACCAAATGAAGAAGTGTACATACATATTATTTTTACCAGACTATCTCACAAGGTAATTACGGTTATTTAAAATTATAAGTTTAACAATTAAATATTGTAATCCGAATCACATTAGTTATACACTTTCATATTATAACCGTATTTAATTTCCCGCTCATGGGCACAATTCTGTTTACAATGTAGGAAGTGCTTAGTCTATAGTCCACATCGCTTGCTAAGTCTTAAACCTTTTTTTGTTTGTTCTAAAATGTTTTTTACATTTGCGGTAAATAATTTCAATATACACATAATTAATAAGAATTTTCGAAATCTTCTTTTCGAACCCTAAATCTCTGTTTAATTCAAAATGAAAGCCGACGCATTAGCAGCTTATAATATCTGAAGTTAAATTAATATTTATACAATGTTAATTCAGATTGAGAGATCAAGACAATTATTTCAATGAATAATTGCGAAGGAATTTAAGTTACACAGATAAAGTTTTGAAATGGCTCGGTAACTTCATTGCATTCAGTTGTAAGTGACTTGTCGTACTGTAAATTAGTAACTAGACAATCTTAGAACTTCGGACGATAGAACACGTGTGTTTAACCATCTTAGTGGTCGGGTAACATCTCAGCGGGCATCCGGACATGACAGGAAATTAGCTCTTTGAATGAACCTACTGAGATAAGTTCACTAATATAACGAATACTACTACACTATTATAACGAATACATTACGGGCAGGGGTTGAATCCCAGAATTAAATGGCATATCTAACATAGTCATAATATTTATTCCATAACGCGATAAATAAATTCCAATTATTGTTTAAACTGTATTCCCTGTTTTCTGGGTACCATAGACACATTTATACCAAAACAAGGAACGAACCTCCTATCTATATCAAAAATGTAAATTAATTATTGAGTCTATTTCGAGCATATACCTGAAGCGGTGTGTATATTAGACTGAACGTTTATCCACTGCGCCACATCTCAAATTAATCGCTTATCGCTTCATCGCTTTCAGTATGATAAGTCGTATTGCTAAACATGCACAAAGTATGAAGCACTAACTATTGCCAATTGTTCTTGTTCCACATTCCTCCGATGTTTTACCATGTTAGCTAGATGACTCAATTTTAAATAGCATCGTGAGTAAAAGGTAATTCATAGAAATTAAATGAAATATCTTTATTTTGTATAGGCTTACGGTGGCACTTACAAATAGTCTGTTACATTTTTTTTACCGCCGGTACGGAACACGATGTCAACTGAGAGGATCTTAAAGAAACTCAACGGACTTGTCTTTTTTTGCATTAAACATATTTTTTTATCCATCTTGTTTTTTACATGGCAATAACAGCTAGCTCCAGTATATTGCCAAATATTGGACTAAACATGAGGCGTGTTTTGCAAGCTACGCTACACTTTGACACTTCGATTAATTATTTTTTAATATATTAATCGTAAAATTACTAATCTATATGTATGATTGTACAGGTAACTGAGAACTGATTGTCTTGTGGTATTGGTCTTAAATAGTATCAATGAATGATGATGATGAAGACCATGATTCAGGAGATGGGAAACAGCGTCTTCCTGTATAACATCCTTCTGCGTTAAAGTACAGGCAAACCAGGCGTGATGACTATTGCCAATAAACCCCTTAGCCTAATGGCCTCAGATAGCCTAATGGTTGAAACTCGGCCTCTCAATCGAGGATCAAAGGGTCGAATCCGAGGCACGCACGAAAGATTTGTCTAAAATTATGTGCGTATTAGAATTTAATTATCACTGCTTTACGGTGAAGGAAAACATCGTGAGGAAACC
>DWNE01008280.1:0-11634 GCA_018249875.1 Cecropterus toxeus | reverse complement strand
GTGGGCTGCTTGCTCGTTTGCTACTTCATATTTACAAAAAAAGAAGCTGTATAAATTTAAAAAAGGCCTGTAAAAATTAAATTCCCTCTAGGTTTTAGTCCTCAGTGTATTAGATCAATAAGAAACCGCATGCCTTGAGCAGGTGGTAAACATGCATGTTGGTTAAATGGTTGGTTAATTGGTTAAATGTTTTTAAACTAGTAGCATCAATAAAACATTAAAACAAGAAACCCGACTGCTTAAACGAAATTTTTGTTCATAATGATATATACATATTATGTTTAATTTAAAACTTATATGAGTTTTTGTCAAAATAGTCAAGTAATAGTATTATAATACATATATATTTAGATTGATCTGTTTACCAGCTTGAATGTGATACCCATATTGTCGTGATATTAAAAAAATCCTCCTCCCCCTTTCTTTTATTTCTAGGCGCCATTTTTTTAAATATATAGCCTATGTCACTCTCCAAACTGAGATGATTCTAATGATATGTCATACGTAACAATCTGTCACGCCATTTGGGCTGTAGCGCGTGGCACAGAAATGGACATACATGCAAACAATTATACGTACATAAATACGCTCGAAAAACAGTTGGGTAAAAAACTCAGAACTCTTAATTAATTTAATTACATTACCTGTTGATATACTTCTATACTACAATTGAACCATTTTCAGCTCCAGTACCAATTGATTTTCCTTCGTTCGAATAATAAAATGTAGGTCAAAACTCTTCATCTTTAACAAAGAGACGACAGTCCATTCTTGGACAATCAAATTATTCTATCTCATCGGGCAAGCACGAGCCCATCGAAGACTATTAATATTTTCTTTGGAAAAATAAATGCTTTTACTCATTTATTTTTCCAAAGAAATTGGGAATATAGATTTTGAGTGTCGTGAAATATACTAGCTTTCCTTATTTAGGTTGTTTATGAAGATGAACGATTATGAAGTTTATCTGATGTTACGTGGAAATTAAACATTAATACGTTATCCATATATGACAGGTAATAAAACGAACAAGTTTCAACCGGGTAGATGCCAACGCCACACCAATTTCTAGGCTGAAGCTTTTCTTGCGTTTCGTCAAAAGTTTATAGTTATAGGTTCACTTAAAATGAGACGACTATCATAGTCCTCAACAATTTACTTCAAATAAAACCCCTGTTATGGTATTGCTATGCTTGTTATGTCAATTACAGACTTTTTGGTTCGCAGTGACCACTAACAATCAGAGCAATATTCAATATATAAAAAAAATACCCTGGTTTCTAGGTACAAGTGAATATCCTTTAATCTCACAAATATTGTAAATGCGAAGGTTTGTAGGAATGTGAAAGAAAGAAGAAAAACAAAACTACTAATTGAATTTGGATAAAACTTAGCTCAGAGATAGTCAATGACCTGAATTATAACACACGTTACTTTTTACCGTATAAGCGGGCCGAGTTTGGAAAAAAACTCGTATAATTGTATATCCTCCAACATCGCTTCGCTTCCCCCTTTAGTAAAATCCACGCTCGCCTCGCCTTTCATCTATAGACTAACTGCCCTTTAGTTAACCCCATTTCTATTCAAATCCCGTTTGTTTGAACGATCTGGACGTCTTTTCCACATATTTATGAGACTAATTGAATATTGTAATTTATTCGCAGTGATGCCGTCTTTTGCTATTTTAATTGGATTCTGCGTCGAGATTTTTATAGATGGGTCATTTACGTTATTGTTAAAGTGATAGAACTCTTTAGCAGAAGTCTTTTTACTCGACTGCATTGTAATGATTTTCGGGCGTATGTATGTTTGTTTGTTTGTTTGTATGTATGTATAAGAATGAAGTAACAAACGAGCATGCAACCCACCTGATAGTAAGTGGAAATTGCCGTTCATAGACATTTATAATCAACTCCAGATAAGATTAAAGACCTGAGTTTGTCTACAGATTTGCCATTTAAGACGGACAGCGCACGCAAAATTGTAACTAGCCCATATAGGTATGTAGTTCCGCAGATTTTAATAAAGATTACCTAAATATATAGCTGTACAAATAACGACCGTAGTATTTTCAAGGTCTTCATTAAAGGGCCTTCATCGAGCGGGTCATTTACTGAAGACAGTTCCATAGAAAATCTCCGCAGGCCAAACTAGACCTTACGGAGATAGCCTATGTTTGTATTTAGTGGGAATGTTGTTTTGTCAACTTTATTTGCTACGAGGCTAATGAGGTAGCTTAGGCACAAAAATCTCTTGATTAATTCTGAACGCCTGGTTTATCAATATTGTCTACGGCTAAATATAGGTTTAGGAATACAAGTGAACATGTTAAGAATATTAAAACAAAATTTAACTGCTTGAAAACGATAGCTAGCCTTCAGTTTTAATTTAAAGTTTTTAAGCACTTTTTTAATAATACTTTGAATGGTATATATGTATGTATATACATATTTGGAATGGTCTTTTTATTAAATTATAATGTTATTTAAAAAGTCGTCCCTTCTCTATTTTTATCTGACTTACTAAAAGTGTGTGTATGAAATTCACACCCAGCAGATGAAATTTAATAATAGTTATAAATAATAAAATATTTCTGACGATAAGTGTATTAGGACTTACGTTTTTTTTCAAAAATCGACAATTTTATCAGTCCAGCCCATACTCGGACTTATTTCGTTAATACCGAACTTGAGCTCCTATACAAGCTACGAAATAAAATCGTTAGCGCGATTAAGAAAAGGGTACAGCTCCATCTAGTTTTTTATTCATGAAGTTTCACATCACAAAGACTCTAGAACTTTCGGTGTATTCCACTTTGATCACCCAGGTGATATCACTCAGGTGATGAAAGGCGACTCATTGGTGTCCTTTGATCACCTGAGACATTATCACTTGGATGATCCAAGGCATGGATGGATGATAAGGTCGCATTTATGATTACCTAGATGTAACAAAAATGACAATTTTAGTCAATTTAGTTTAGTATTTTACGTATTTTGTATAGGTAATTAAAGGATACCTAAATAATATATTTTTTGTAGGTCTATATGTCTCGGGTGATTAAAAGACACCAATGAGTCGCCTTTGATCACCTAGGTGATATCACCTGGGTGATCAAAGTGGAATACACCGAAGTTTCACTTCAAAACAATGCAGTATTAACTTTAAATTGCACAATCCACAGAGGAATTATATGAATTTCACACTAAAACAATGTAACCGCTTTGCCAAAATAGATAAGTAACAGAAACAACCAACTTCCAGACCTTATAGTTTGTAGCGACCGTAATCTGCACAAAAGCAAAATGACCCCATTTCTCACGTCAGTAGCACGCGCTAGAAAAATGTATGCAGAAAAACATAAGGAAAATGACAAATGGTTGCATTATTTTACTAACAAGCTTCCTCGTTATGTTTTATGGTTCTTAACTTAATTTAGAAGAATGAAATATAAATGATTTAATAGAACGGAATTATGAGGTTAAGGGGATCGTAAGAGCGATGAAACCTTTCGTGTTCTTTAATGTTTATTACTAAATTTTTGGGAAAAGAGATGCTAGTCTAAGTCAACGCCACGCGTATATAGCAAATAGTGTGTGCGTAAATTCACACATAAAATAAAACTTCTGAAAAGTACAAGAGAAAAATCGTTTCTTAATTTACCAAGCGTATTTTTTAAATATTTTAATGTAAAATATTATATTTTCCATTAATATGAAACGTGTTACGTGTTCTGTCTTATTCTTTTGCCGATTTAACTGTTAGTGTGTTTGTTTCTTTCGGACTACAAGCTTATCATATATTATATCAAATTTTAGTGTTATCGAGTTTAAAATCACAAACAATATAAAAATGTTTCATTTCATAATAATAGACATCAGCAAGCAATAAAATGGAAATCAACAATCTATCCTATTTTTACATTCTATCTGTCGATAAGTACCAAGTGGGAGAACCATTGTAGTTCGACCAGGGAAGTACCACCGCCACACATATTTCTAGCGTGAAGCAGGTCTTTTGGTGGAAGGGTTTGGTTGCCGGCTCACTTAGTTAGTCGGTAGTCTCTGTTGCCCATAGACATTTGTAATAAATATAACTCCCTTCTCCCATTCAGACCAGAACACAGCAATACATAACACTGCTCTTCTTAGACAAAATAGTTGTGACGGCAGCTTCATCTACTTATATTGATTTAATCTAAAGGATATTTTTAATTAACGAGTAACAATATTTCCTGGCTTCTACGCGCAGTCAGTGTTAGCGAGGCTTTCAAGGCGCCATTGTACAAAGTGCTCGCTGTAATCACCTGAAGCCTTAGGGTTTAAGCACACTTTAAAATACAAAAAAAAATATTAAAAAACATATGAACTACAATACATAAACCTTAATTAAAATTTGACAAGGTGGTAGAACCAGTGTAACTAGACCGGGGAGGTACCACCGCCACACCTATTTAATTTCTAAAGAGAAGCGATTCTTGCGTTTTGTTGGAAGTATGTGGTTGCCGTCTCACTTATATACGCCCCTGTGATCGATTTTAAATAGGACTCTTGCACAATATGAAGTTGCTTACAAATGTCCATGGGCGGCAGTAACCACTTACCATCAGGTATGCTGCTTGTTCGTTGGCTACTTCGTATTTATTTATAAAAAAAGCGACCATCTCGGTCCTCGGGAGTAACAACGCATCTGTGATGGACTTTAAATAGGATCCTTGGTCGATATGAAGTTGCTTACAGAAGGCCATGGGCAGCAGTAATCACGTACCATCAGGTGAACTACATGCTCGTTTGCTACTAAATATGATAAAAAAATCAAAGCACCATTAAACTGTTTTCGAATACCAAAATACAAACATATATTGAAGATGGGAGACAGAAGTCAACGTCGCCTATGAACATTTGCAACAGCAGAAAAATCGGCTTTGAAGGAGAGCTCTTTTTACACCCCTCTTGAAGAACTCCATGTCATATCAGAAGGCTCATTCCACATCTTGCACGTTCGTGGCAGGAAGAAATGTGCAAACCAAACCGTGGAGGACCGCCACGAGTCTAGTTGATACGGATGGAACGTCAACCTTTGGCGAGTGGTGCGATGGAGGAATGGCAGAATAGCGACTTGCGTATAACAAAGCAATATGTTGAACTACAGTGTGCATAGGCACTGTTCGACTGAGGCGGTGCATTTTAACTAAAATCATGACGTAGAAAATTATGTCCATTTTCTCAGAAACGTTCTGTAAAATTACTCCAGGACAAGCCGTACAAAATGAGAAGTGTTTATTAATTTTCAACAGAAGCCAGCCTATCTAGTGAATTAGTATTTTTAAAATTCATATTTAAATTGCGTCCATTTAAGATTGATTCTTATGGAAGTTGGTAGAACCCTTTTTGGTTCGTTTTCAAAGAAACTACTATCGCGTTTATATCTTCTTAATAACAATAACCAGGTGGTATAACCGACCGGGACAGTACCATCGCCATACCCTTTTCTAGCGAGACACGACTTTTTCGATGGAAGGGTGTGGTTGCCGGCTCACTTATACATGAGGTGACCATCTTAGTCCTTAGGAGTAGCTACGCACGTATGACCGACTTCAAATAGAAGCTGCGAAGTCAACTCCGGGATCTCCAACTAAACGCAACTACACGGTCTTGTCTTTGCCTCGGTAATTAATCACACATACCATCCTTCCCAAGGTCGCATGGCTGGACGGAGAAGCTCCTATCAGTTGCCTCTTACGACAGACAGGGGAAACCGTAGCCCTATTCTAACCCCTGAACTACAAGAACGTTATCAAACATCGACCTCAATAAATAACACAATAACAACATCCACAATAAACTATTTCAACGACAAGTCCAGCGGTAACAACAGCCAGAGTTTTTATAAGAATGAAACGAGCATGCGGTCCATCTAATGGCAAGTGGACGCTGCCGCCCATGGACATCTGTAAGCAATTCTACCTGAAGTCAATCACAGATCGGTTGCTACTCCCGAGGACTAAGATGGTCGCCTCATAAGAAAGTGATTCGGCAACCGCAGCCTTCCAACAAAACACAGGAACTGCTTCACGTAGTTATGGAGATCGTACCTCGTGTGTCGAACTATACTCGTACTATCACTTTTTTTTATTTGTTCTCGAGGGGGAAACCTTCCAAAGGTATCTGACGTTGTGGGAGCGACGCCAGGTTATGTGGGATTTTTACCGCACTGAAACCCCCCCGGTGGCCGTCCTCAGCGCTGCGAAGAGGACTCCGGGATCTCCAAAGGAACGCAACCGGGGTCCTCTAAGCGCGTTGCCCCAACGGGCTCCACCCAGGTAAGCGGCTGGGCCCACCGCACCGTCTGGTCTTTACGGCGGTATGCGACCGAACATACTGCCATCCTTCCCGGGGGGGCCTCCCCTAATCTACGCCACTTCGACAAGTCCTGAATCCAGACTTGTCGGAGACTTCTGAATCCAGCGGTAGCCCGCCGTCTTCTTCAAGTCATCAGTCCACCTGGTCGGGTCGTCGCGGTTTACTTTGTTATAATTCGCCATTTTAGTACCAGGGAAAGCGACGTAACTGTAATTGATTTCAGATAGAATTGCCGTTCTACATTTATTTATTTGTTTATGCACATACAGAGAAATAAAATATAAAGATAGCTTAAAATTAACAGTAAGTGCAAAGGTTCTATATTAAAAATTGAGATGCTTACAAATGTCTATGTGCAGTAGTGGACACTCATCATCAGATAGAATCACAATTCATACATTTGTGGCCAATATAATACCGAGTTGAAATATGGTAGATTACATTTTTTTGTATTTGTACATAGTATTTTGAACCATGTTACCAAACTCTTACTATTTTGTCCCGTGTAGTGTCGATCTTGAAAAAAATACCGCTTTATAAGGAGTGACGTACTTTCCTTCACACTGAGAATGAAATTTGTACTAATCTTAGAATGTCGCAGACGAAACCCCACGACGGGGCTAGTCATCGATGTGCTAATTAAAAAAGAATATGGAACAAAGAAACTAGTGCTAATCATCATGGCGCGAAAATTGGCATAGTAATGACATGATTAAGATAAGCACGTCTTTAAAAATTGTATCACCTTATTCACTGGAATGTTTGAAATTCCATTCAACATGTCAACGTTCTTCAAATACAATCTTAACATTGTGAAAAAAAACCATTATCTATACGAAACGGCGAAAAATCAAGTTTGTTGTATGCCTTTTATATATTCCTTTATTCCGTTTTTATTATTGTATTTGAAAGAAAGAAAGAAATAGTTTATTCATAATGCGTACACACCCACACTGTTAAAGACACCAACAAACGAAACGGGCCCTTCTCAGCTTTATTTGTTGTTATAGCGGCAATAGAAATACATCATCTGTGAAAATTTCAACTGCTTAGCTATCACGGTTCATGAGATACAACCTGGTGACAGACAGCGGGCCGGCTCACTTTTATATAGGCGACCATCTCAGTCATCGGGAGTAGCAACGCATCTGTGGTCGACTTCAGATGAAACCCCTGTTCTATATGAAGTTGCTTACATATGTCCAAGGGCGGCAGTGGGGGCAGTGGGCAGCAGGTGGGCTGCTTGCGTTTGCTACTTCATATTTATAAAAAAAAAACTTTTGGGTACGGAACCCTAGTGTGTATGCAAATTACACACAGCAGAAGTGAAACTTAATAATAATAAATAAAATCAAGTAATCACTGCAACCCATATTCGGACATTCTATTTCGTACAAGCTTTTACAACGTACAAGCGTACAACCCCTAATTAACCCCGTTAATGGGGTTGAATTAAAATGCTGAAATTATGAATGATGATGATAATAATTTATATTTTCTTGAAGTCGCCTATGATCACGCAGGTGACTGTGTCAGATGATCAAAGGAGATCAAAGGACACCTATGAATCGCTTTTGATCACCTAGGTGATATAACCAGGGTAATCAAAGTGGAATACACCTCTGATGAAAGCTACGAAGTAAATTCGTTAGTGTGATTCGAAAGGAGCACAGCGCCATTTAGTTGTAGCCTCGATAACTGCTTTCGTAACACATTTTCGTTTCATCGTGTGTTTAATCGCATATAAGGGTAGTTTAGTAGATCGGGACGCCAATTTTGGTCCTCGGTCCAAATTTTACTAAACATATAAAATGAATAGGTACGTAAAGAGTTAATGAATTCCAAAATTCGAGCCATTCAATGTATGTTGCACTTGAATAAATAAATGATTTGTCTGTATTAATTATATCATGATAAAAATACCGCAAACATGAACAGATAACCAGCAATTGTTTTCAAATTAATCACAAAAATCATAATGCAAAAGTATTTTCACTTATTTTATTGATAGAAAAAAAATCAGACTTACAAATTAGTACTAAATGCATTTCAAATTCATTAAAAAAAATACAAAATTAACTCGTACATAAGTAAAAAAGATCTTCAAAATTGAGTCTACATTGCTTAGGAAACTGAAATATGCCTATAGCAAGATAGACTTCAAGCTGGTAAAACCTTAATGGTCAGACTCCGGATGCACCACCACCACACCTATTCTTGCTTAATTACAACAGCTTTATGCTGCGTTCTAGTCTAAAGGGTTTGGTAAGGGAGACATACTTATCCGAGACTTTCCAACTCAGTACTTATCGGTAGCAACGCATCAGTGGCTAACCTCAAGTAATACAGATCTTATCCGAGGTTGATTGCAGGTGTCCATTAGCGGCAGCGTCAATTCCCATCAGGTGGACTGCAAGCTAGTTTATTACTTCCAAAGTATAAATAAGGCACATATGGCAAAACGATTATCTGAAAATATGTAATGACAAGTCTCTCATTCTGAGAGATACACGTGCCCGTTAGTGGGCCAATAATTTGTTGTCAATATAATGACGAAAGGACTTCTTTTGTTGTTATTTACCAACTTCTAGTTTTTGTTGTTATTTAGCACAGTTAAGCTTTTACAAGGAGTAACGCTTGCCTAGTAACAAATTTATTACAATTCTAATAATTCTTATTGATTGTTAACATTATGAAAGCAATTCATATTAGATTATACCACCGTTTCCCAATCTGTTATTCATCTATCTTAGTGATTGTATTTTTGCGAGCGCCTTACAAAACTCATTGCTTTTTTATGAGACATAAAATGTAATTTAAATTGAATGTCTGCTTATTTCTAAGCTTATGTCAAAGATTTTTGTGTAGAATTAATTCACACAAAGCAATAGATTTTGTTTAAATTTCTCTTGTATGCATAAGTTAATTAATAGTGATAATAATACAATTAATGTATATAATCAGCTTGCTTTTCTGAACATTATTTCTTAAATCATTGCTAAAAATCAAAAACAAGAAATTCAATGTATTGTCTCATGACTCAGTCAGAATAGTGGTGTCATGTCCCATGGCATTACAACAGTTTGGGAAACCTTGGACTATAGATTCTGTATTTACTTAGAACCTGCTTGCAATTTATCTAATAACAATTCCATCCTAGCGGACATTACAGGTTGCCCTTTCTTATTCTTGACACTCAATTTCTTGAATCTTTCTTGCTTCTTCTTTTTATACTCTGCATACTTCTGCGCCTTCTCCTGCCGCACCTTCTCGGCTTGTTCTTTCTTTTCTTGTTTCTCTTGTTTTATCTTCTTGAAGTACTCCTTTTCTTTCCAAAATGGTTCCTTATTCTGTTTTAGCGGTTCATCCTCCTTCATCAAGTCTGGATGTCTCACAAATTTCCCTATTTCATGATTGGAATCAGTTGTGTCTTCATCAAAGGCTTTTGGCTTGTAAGAACCGGCCAATTCCTCTTTCAAGGTCTTTTGGTAGCTTTGTAACATTTTCTTTTTCCGTTGTTCCTCAAATTGCTGCAATTTGTACTTTTTACTGTATTTTTTTAGACGATAAGCCTTTTTATCAAATGGCCTCTTGCCACCATCTTGTTTTTCACCATTCTCTTGTTGTACATCACGATTCTTATCAAAGTTATCTTGCCTTATATCTTTTCTTTCAGAAATCTTGTCCTTTATATCTTTATGATATACTTGTTTCCCCTTCTTGTTGGATAGGAAGAATGAATCCTTCTTTTGAGCCATTTTTCACACTATAAACCTCAGACCTATAACGACACGAAAGCGTGTGGTCACAATAACGAGCAGAATAATGTAATTAACGTAACAATACCATGCAACTTTTAAAATTAATCTTATATAGTACATTAAAATTCAAGTATTCATTTCCATTCATATTATTATTTATTTAACTATGAGTAATCAAATTTTATATGTACAAATGAGTCATAGATTAAGTACACAGCGTAATATACAGAAATAAATTTGATAGTTATATATTATAGCTATTTATTAAAATGTGTCATTACATATTTTCAGACAACTTATTCATTGCAAAAGAATTATATTCTGAGCACAAAGTCATATATATAGCTACAGAGCTATAGAAATAACCTATACTCCCTAAAATTAACAATTTATATATTGTATTGTTACATATCAATACAATACATCCATTGTTCGAAAAATTGGTATAAAATACATGAACAATAAACACAAAACGTTAGGCAAAAATTGTGTAAGGTTTCTAGAATATTCCTAACACTTATCTGTAGAAATAGTGAGTGAAATATTTATGACGTAAAAATCGTCATACTTGAAATCTGAGTCAGGCGTGCCTGTCTCAATACGTATGACTTAACCTTTGACCTTTCCTATACGAAATCATCAGAATACAAACGCATTGCTAATTAACCCTGGAAATTGATATAACAACCACGTATTGATCAATAAATAGACAATTTCACAATATTTTTTACGAATCTGAACGAATGATATTAGTTGATTATATGAGTTGATGAATAAATAAGAGGTCGCAAACAGCAAATATTAAAGCAAAATAGGTGTAAATAAAGGGATTTCAATAGGAAAACTTACCAAAATCAGCCACCCACTGGGTAGGCTTTCAATTATCGGCGGAATCTTGATAGTTTAGTTGCACTTGGCACGGAAAAATGTAACCACGATGAGATATTTTTTGTCACGGTTTTTCGACTGAAAAACTTTACCGACCATGCCCTAATGTGATTTTTTGGAAAATTTTCACAAGGAAACGCGACAAACGTTTCGCAAAATGTCACAAAAGGACAGAGAGTGAGAGGAAGACAGAGAACGTTAACCGCGCGTTACGCCCTCTACTTACTCTAAACACAACTGTGCATAGACTTCGATCGCTAAAATGGAACATTTGTATGAAGTCTTAATTCAATTAGCATTTTGTTCTGAAACAATATTGTATCCTTACTAATCATACTTTTATTATTCACTGAAACCAAAATATTTAATGAGACTTTTAAAAGTATAATTGTGAATATTGTGAATAAAATAAGAAAAAAGTTTTATCACGCAGCTGCACTATGTGAATAGGAACGTGTTTCCAACATTTAGTTCTGACAGCCAGTTATAGATGGCGTTAACAAGGCAGCATCTTTAAATATAAAAGCAGCTGGCAACAGCAGCTGTTAAAGCCCCGTGTTCAGCCCCTCGGGGTCTCTCCGATGAAGGTTTAGAGGCCATTCAGGCCAAAACCAACTTCCCCT
>DWNE01008279.1:0-11635 GCA_018249875.1 Cecropterus toxeus | reverse complement strand
TTCAAGCAGTCGGGTTTTCTGTTTTAATGTTTTTAACGATGTGACTACTTTGTTGTCAACAATCTTAAAAGTAAAAATAATAATTCTATAATTTTCAATCGACAGTAAGTTACCACAATCAACCCAATTACAAGGTTACATAATAAACTAGTATTAGTGAATTGGAACTTCGCCTTTGTGGAACTTTGTTCGAGAGACGCTATGGACTAGCTGAATGGACTGAACGGAAGTTATTAAGCAATGTTGAACCATATTGAACTTCGCCTGTAATAGCGACATAGCCACTGTCTTCAGTTTGATACACGAAACTGTACAAAGTTACATATAGTTTAGTTATAAACGATGATCTGATTGTATGGGATGAACGGAGTGAGAATGATAAATTACAGGTATATTTAGGGTCATGAACTTTAAATGGGGTAGAAATCTTCCTCGCTATTTTTGAATGGTAGATCGGTTCACGTATAGCACCGGTGCATTTTAATAGAGCACGTATAGGCGTCTTGTCGTCTCTTGTCTTTATCTGTCTCAAAACAAAAAAAAAAAACAAAAAAAAAATTTAAAGTAACAATTGTAAATATGGTCACACATTGTACTCTCGAGGACGTAAGTACGGGACGTAGGTACATACTTACCCCACTGTATCAGAAGCAGGGCAGTGTTTTTCGTCCGTATCTATGTAGGTATATATGTATGTATGTGTGTGTGTATGTTTGTTTGCTGGATGTACTATTTGTGTTGTATGTATAATATATAGGATATTACTTGACTATTTTCTACTATTTTGATAAAAACTCATTATTAGTTTAGTCATATAAGCGTTAAATTACATCATTATAAAAAGGAATCGTTTCAAGCAGACGGGTTTTTTGTATTGATGTTTTTAACGATTTTACCAGTTTCTTTATGCAGATGCTAGAATGAGTACGTAGAGTTCGACTGGGGAAGTTACATATGTCGACGGGCGGCGGTGACCATCGGGTCACCATGATCTGCATGGTCGTTTGCAATTGCAAATGTCTAGATACATTATATAAAAAATCTTACCAGTAGACAAATACATAATGCAGTCTATAAAAGTAATATCTGTAAAAACTTGCTTTAAATTAGTTTTACTTTTTGAGGTCAGCTAAAAATTTTTACGAAAATATTTTGATATGCTGTCAAATAGATCAAAGGAAGCGGCCGCTCAAAGCTGGGTCGGCTCGCTCTATAAATCAATCATTCTTCATGACCATGCATCAATATTTATGTAAAGAAAAGCAGTAACACGCAAGCGTAAAGAGAATTCTTCATAGCTGCAGATATTTCATTTGTAGGGCGTGTTAGATGCCATTTTATACACACACGCTTTCTACACTCTAGATATCTCGATATATCACACTAGGATAATCTCCTATGTCGTGAAAGCCATGGACACACAAAGACGAATACACAAACACCCAGATCCAAAACAGAAATCTAAACTCATCATTCATATTTCTGTCTGGCGGGGAATCGAACCCGGGATCCACTGCGCGTCAGACGGGAATGGTGACCGCTTGGCCACGCGGGTCGTCAACAGTGTTAAGCACAATTGTGTTTTGGTCTGCAGAGCCTATGATATAAAAGATTATTTGGACCCTCTCTGAGGGATTCCAACTTACTCCTGAGAAAGTTCTTAACCTATCTGGGACTGATTACAGATATCCACATATAAAGTATATTCCCCTTACCACAAACTTTAGACCAGAACACAGCAGCATACAACATTAGGCAGATATAGGTGTGGCAGTGGTACTAGGTGTGGCAGTGGTACTTCAGTCGAATGTGTGGTAGAAGAGTTCTACCACATTTAAAACCCCTATGTTTTTCAATCAGTCCAATTTATTAAATTAAAAGAGTAAACATAAGCTGACTTACGCAGCTTTTTGGCCTCTTCTCGTCCTCTTTGGTCTAGGTTTCTCAGCTGGTGAACCTATAAACATAATATTAATTAAGATTTATACATTAAAACTACTAAGTAGTTTTATTTCAATAACAATTTTGTACATTTAATGAAATAAGTTTTTAAATACATATATTTTTTATTACCAATTCCATTCTCTTGAGGCGCCTGGCTTTCCTTTTCAGCATTTACTGATTCTGATTCAGCTTTCTGTAAAATTTTAACAATGACATTTTGTATTAAAAATTGTAGATTTTACATGATCATACAATGTAATCGATCAGGAAAGTACCACCACCACACCTATTTCTAATATGAAGCAGTTCTTGCGTTACGTTGGAAGGGTGTGGATGTGGACTCACTAATATATGGGGTGACCATCTTAGTCCTCGGTAGTAGCAACGCATGTGTGATCGGCTTTAAACAGAACCCCTGTTCTATAAATTGCTTATGGATGTCCATGGACGTTAATGATCACTTATCATCAGAAGGAGTGCATATTTATTCACATCTTCTCTTATAAAAAACATACTATTAAAAAGTGTTCTGACGTATTTCTTTGGAGTAGTAGGCTGACCTAAGTCGAAAACAATTGTAAGATTATACAGATGTTGCCTTTAAGTAAATAAATGTTTTAAGTGCTAGGATTGTCTTGTAGTTCATCACTTTAACGATAAACATGGAATAATTATGGATTTCTACAGAAATGATTTACACATTGTCAGCCCTCGTTTATTCAAACATAGCAGTCCTCTACAAGTGGTTTTTATTTAATTTATTTTTTAACCTTTTCGGACCGTATGTAATGCAAAACACTCTTTGAGATTATAAAACTACCTCAGTCAATAAGTTTGGAATCCTCACTACATATTTCTATATAGTAAGGTCAGTTTTTGCTATAGATACTCTTAAACCCTAAAGTAAGCCACTCTTATCCTATGAAAAAAATATGTTCATTTAAAAAGAGATAGGTCTCCGTCTGAGAGAGTTAATAATGAAAGTCAAACCTTCTTAGCCCTCGTGCGTTTAGGCCTTGCAGTTTCCTCTACAGGTGGCTCGGGTGCTGTGGGCTCCGCTGTCCGCGTGGCACGACTCGCCCGGGTGCTTCGCCCCACTGCTGCTATATATGGGAATAAACAACAAAAGGTATATTGGGACAATGATAGCAGAATTAACGCAAAAAATAAAGAGAAAGTGTTTGTGCTCTCAAACCACATTAGGATGTCTCTGATCTCTTCTGTCGTGGTCGTCTCTTATGTCGTGTACTATGAATACATAAAAACTAATACCAGAATTTAAATTTATCATTTAGATGTCTATCTAGCCAGGGATCGATTCTGGAACTCACTGTGTGTCAGACCGGTAATAACTGGTACCAACTTGCCAAAATTCTGAATTAGGTCTCCATTGTTCTCATCGTGAGGTTTTCTTATGAGAATGAAGTAGCAAACGACCATGCAGTCCACCTGATGGTAAGTGGTTACTGACGCCCATGCTCTTCTGTAAGCAATTTCATATAGAACCAGGGGCTCTATATGAAATCGTTCACAGATGCGTTACTACTCCCGAGGACTAAGATGGTCGCCTCATATATAAGTGAGCCAGGAACCACACCCTTCCACCTCACGCAAAAACTGCTTCACGCTAGAAATAGGTGTGGCGGTGGTACCTCCCCAGTCGAACTTTGGTTCTACCACCTGTCAATTGCTATAAAATGAGAGGTAACAAAACCCTTACCAGGTGGTGGGGGCATCGTATCTGTTTGTTTTCTAGTCCTAGTGGTGCGTCTCCTGCCAGTGTTGCTTTCCTCTTCAGATGTGTCGTCCGATTTATCCTTCTGTACTTGTTTTCGAGGCTCTGTAATGACAATAAATATTTAATAACTAGCATATCAGTGCCAATGCATACAGTGAAACACTTTAAATTTTTTTTAAAACATAAATTTTTTCTTTACAATTTGATTTTTTTAGCTGTAATTTTAGGAATAATTTTCAACATAAAGTATAATGCAAAATTTGTAAACCCTTGCATCAAAGAAATCTGACAAAGCGAACAGAACAAAAGAGAAATCTGAATTAATCTGAATCTAAATATATGTTATCAGATGGTATAACCAGCGTAATTTGGCTGAAAGGCACCAAGGCAACACCTATTTTTAGTGAGAAGCAATTTTTATGCGGGGAAGGGTGTGGTTGCCAGCTCATCTACATATAAGACAGCCATCTTAATCCTGTAGACAAATCTCTTTTCTTTATGACGTGGCTTAGATGTCCATGGGCGGCCTTAAATGCTTTCCATGAGATAAAAAAATTGTTCAAACGAGGATCGAAGACTGGATAGAAATGTAAGTTTACATACTAAGTACAGGCGCGACTGGCGGCGGCATGGCAACTTCGTCCTTATTTACTTCTTGTTTGATTTCAATATTGACGGGCAATTCTATTTCCTGCTCCATTTGCTCCTGGGGTAGTGATATCTTTTCCTGTTTCACTGTAAATAAAGATAGTTTCTTTTACTATCTTTTATTGATTATAATATCAAATGTTAAGCATAGCTCAAAGTTCATATAATAATATTAGAAAAGTGAGTTTATGTTATATCAGAATATTGGGTTTAAATTATGTGAAATTTCATATTCACTGTGTTACATGTACTGTACTGGATGTTAATTATACATACTGTATAATTAACATCCTTACTTAGTAGGTATGGTACCTAATCATAAACCAAAATCTGTTATATAAATTTCTTAGCTTCTTCCTTTGAAAGTATGTAGTGCCTAACATCATAAAATAAATTAGTTGCCCATTATAGTAATGAAGGCTCTGCACTGGTCAGTCACATTTGTTATACATCGTCGTTTTGCAATGATAATCAGACAACATAAAAAAGTTGCAGGAGACTTAGATATAACTTAAACTTTTCTTTTAATATTTATCTTTGTAATGGCTTGAGTTAAAATAATGAAAATTAAAAGGACAGCGTAGTTAGAGCACCAAGATTCCAATTCTGAAATAATACACATTAAATACTACTGAATGTAGAATCATGAAAATTTGACATATGGTTCATTATCCCTATAAATATCCGATATATTGTTAAATAAACGAATAATATCCTATGAAATAGATAAATTTAAGCAAAAACAAAAAGGGCATTACCTTGTATAAGTGGTACAGGTTCCGTATTCTCCTTATCATCGTCCTTACGGCGGCGCGACCGGGACTTATCCGTTGGCTCCTCGCGACGAAGCTTTTGTGCTAGATTTACATTCACCTGAAAATAAGTGGTAAATTTAAATGGTATCGAAAATACTATAATGAAATTGTACAATTGTTGTTCGAATGTGGTTAAATTACTGTAAATATTATGAAGCTGAACAGTTTATTTGTTTGGTTGAACACACTACTTGGGAACTACTGGTTCGAATTGAAAAAATAATTCTGTGTTGAGTAGTCCATTTATTGAGGAAGGCCATAGGCTATATAACATGATCGTATCGTATTAATCAACTTAAATGATGGTGGGTTGGACATAATTATGCTTTGCTGCAAAAAAGAGAAATGGAGCAAACAGGTGACTGTCTGGCACCCAAGAGATGGTGTTAGGAGCCGGGTTGTCTTTATTTGTCCATGGCACCCACCCACGCACAGGAGAAAGTTCTACTGGGGCTATGAGTGTTAAAAGCATCTATTATAGGTAATATTACATTATGCTATGTATGTTTGTTTGTATTTTTTTATGTAGTGTTGGTTGACACTGTGGTACACAACTAATAACAGATATATCATGGTGCAGTAAAATCCAGCAGGTTCTAAACTGCATGCTCACAACACTAATGCAATTAGCTTATCATGGCTAAGCCTTTTTTTATCGGGGTGGAAAACCTTCAAAAGGTACCCGACGCTGTGGGAGTTATGCCAGGTTATGTGGGATCTTCACCGCACTAAAAACTCGGCCGGTGGCCATCATCAGCGCTGTGTGGAGGACTCCAGGATCTCCGGAACGGAACACAATCGGACTCCTTTAGGCACGATGCCCCTTTCCGAGCCCTTACCCGGCGAGCATATACCCTCATCATCATGGCTAAGCCTACCTGTTTGCTAATAATGCTCTGTGCTTTCACCGATGCATTCCTCTTCTGCCGTTTATCCTGTTCAGGGCTTGACATACCATCCACCTCATTCTTACTGCGCTTCTTGGAACCTCGCCTCTCTCCATTACTGTCCAGGGAGCTCCGAGCTTCATCGGTGCTTTTGGCTTCCTCGGTGCTCTTGGCTTCCTCGCTTGATTTGTCAGTTGATTCCGTTGGGGTTTTTGTTGATTCATCTAAGGGTCAATGTGAATTTTTTTTGTAGGTTACAGATTAGACACATTTCTAAGATATTATGAGTGAAGTGATGTTCAAATCATGCATAGAATATATTTTTGACAACCCCCGTGGCCGAGCGGTCAACATACCGGTCTGACGCGCAGTGGGTCCCGGGTTCGATTCCCGGCCAGACAGAAATATATAGTTTAGATTTCTGTTCTGGGTGTTTGGGTGTCCATGGCACCCACGACACAGGAGAAAATCCTAGTGTGGGGCTATGAGTGTAGAAAGCGTGTGTATTTTATCTGTAGACACCAAACATTTGAGTTTTTTTGTATTTATAATTTTTTTAGCAAGATTATATATTGGGAATCAATTAGACTTTGATAGGACTTAGTCCCTGCTATTTTTAGAAATGCATGTCCTTTGAAATTAAATGTCTTTATTTTTTATAGGTCTATGGGGGCTTTCACAAATTCTCAGTTACAACATTTTTTGTACACAACTACCGGATCAAAACATGACTCAACTGAGATGATATGGTAAGAAACTTAGCCAGCTAGCTGCAATATCTTGCCTAACATTAAACATAAGGCTTGTTTGGCAAGATATTTTCAACACTTTGACAATTAATTAATTATTAATTGTTCAGTCCCAAACTGTTTTGTCTTCTATGTTGTCATATACTATAAAATATTGGATATAAGTTTGGATTAAGATCTTATACTTTTAACTATACATTAATTTATATGACTAACAATAAAAACGAATTATGTATGATTTCTGCTTAAAATCTGTTTTCAGTGTAGGAAACATTGTGAAACTTGAAATATCCAAAAGTTATATAGAAACCTTTTAAAAGATGTGTGAAATGTATCACATTTACCCACCGCAATGGATTATGACCTTCATATACTAAAAACCTAGTAAGGGGATAATAAATAGAATGATAATAACGATGTTTTTCCTAATGATAATAAAACAAAGAATAATTTTCATAAATTACCTTCATCCTCATGAATGCTTTGGAGCGTCGTCATAAGGGTTTTATCCTTTGGTGGTTTCTCCCGCGCTCGAATTCGCCCATTTTGAAATTCCTCTTCGAACTTATCAAAAAACTGAAACGCGGCCTGCAAACCACAATCATTTTACGCTTTAAACACTATTTATACACTTGTCAGAAGTTTTAGTACTAAATATAGTACAATATTTAAACAATTTAAATTTCAGTTCTAGTGATAATCACATTCACAATTCATCAATTTACGTTTTACCTTTAACTCATCATTGAAATCCTTGACATAATCTTTTGATATCTCTTTTATTTTAGGCAATAACTCATTAAAAATCGACATAATTAAAAGAAAAACTCCACTTTTACAACAGTTTCAAATTTTATTGACAACGCTAGAACACTACACAATCGAAAACCGTTTGAAATTGAAATGACGCGCTGCCAACATTTAGATCAAAACTGTCATTAAGATGCGATCAAACATTCGTTTTAATTGTTAATGATATAATATATTTTTATAATTATTACATTCATTTCTATTATATTTTTGAAATTATATAAAAGATTTTCGTATCAATAATACAATACATTTTTAATTAAAATATGTTTATGAAATTAGAGAGCGCCATCTAGTGTACATTGTACAAATCACATTTAAGTAGCGATGTAAGCGATGTCAATAATTATCGCAAGATGGAGGAAGCTTACTAATACTATATAATTATAGACTAAAATAACGTTTCGGAAATAAAATGAGAAAAATATAGTATACGCGACAAACATATATCATAACCTATTCATTTGGTAAGTTAATGCAACAATAGACGGAATATAATAATATAATATAAGCACCACGTTAGATCTCTTTAATATTTTTGGTTTTATATTCAAGGAAAGCTCCATAATCACGTTTTCTATTTATAAAGTTAAGCACTAAGGTTTAAAATTTGCGATTGACTTCCAATATTCGCTTCCAATTCCAATATTATTACTTACTAAAATGATTTAGTGCCTTTAATAACTTGTAGGCATCCTTTCATTGCTTGACGCAAGGTTTTATAAATTAAATATAAAGTAATTCTTTTTTTAATTTTACCGTATGAGAATATATCGCTGAATTTCTGGGCATTTTATATAACTAAAATTCGTAGCGTGCGTGTTGCGATCAGGGAGACATTGTTCGCCAAAATAAAATGCAATAAAAAGGTCGATATGGAACCAGCGATTCCGTTTTCGGAAGGCGAAACGCAATGTACACGCGACGACAAAAGTGAATTTTGTATAACTTTTTACGAATATTTAAAAAATGATATAAGTAATTTTTTGATAGGTATTTATAATTATATATTTACGAGTTACTAGTTACATTTTTTTGAATCTAAAATACATACGAGTGTATTATTTGATTTTTACTTGACTATTTTGACAAGAACGTATAGCGTTAAAGCGTTAAATATTTTATTTTGAGCAAAAAAGTTTTGAGCTGTCTGGTTTTATATGTTTTAATATTTTTACAATGTTATTACTTCATTTGAAAGAGTAGTAAATAAGCAAGTGTACCTGTTGGAACTTAGTCACAGATAAATTTTTCGTTTTTTTTGAGACCGGTCATAGATGCTACCCTTAAAGACTAAATTGGAACGCCTTAGAATGTTTCCCTTAACATATCCTTTAACCTAGAAGACATCGCGTAACCCTGTTTTTATATGGAAGTAACATTTGTGATAACCGTACTATATGAGTTTTAATGTTACAGAGATGTTACTGTAATATTTTAAGAAATAAGTTAAGATTATACTAAAAAAGGAACACAAAAAATCTTTCATTAATCGAGTATTAAACAAAATATATCAATTAAAGTGACAGTGACATATACTATACATTACTGCAAGTAATTCATGATTAACAAATTAATCAGAGCGTATTCGGGCAAACTTTTGCCTTAGACGGTCGGCAGGGAAGTGTGTCTTGAAAGCAGTCTGCCCGCTCTATATAGGTATATCATCCCATTATATTTTTCAAAATGGATTCACACTTCTGAGAATACAAGAAAATTGTTATTATTAAACTATATATAAGTATAAATATATGTAGTTATATTTGTCGTATGTGAAGGAAGTCTATACAAAATCGCAATAAAACACTAAACATTTACGTACTTGCCTGTACGTGGTTACGTTAGGCGTCACACTGTCGCATGTCTATTGAACTACCCCACTTCACCCCCGACTGTTGCCAAAACCATGCCTCAGATTGTATGTGGATAACCGAAATATTTATATTGTTATAAAACTTTATATACAAAGGAATGCAATTATTGAAGCAGTTTTGACTTTAATAAGAGTAGCGTTAGTTGAATAGAAATAGGCACAAAAGGTTCGAATTCTAGCAAACCGCAACAGGTTTTTCCGAAAGCGTATTAGAGATTAACGCCTTATTAATTCTAGTCGTAACTTAAGACGATCACAGAGTTAGTACTTTTATTTTATCAGGAGGGAAACCTTCAAAACGGGTATCGTCGCTGTTTGAGCGATGTCGGGTTATGTGGGAATTTTACCGTACTAAAATCCCCTGATAGCCTTCCTCGGCGCTGCAATCTCCAACGGAATGCTCCGGAGTCCTCTGAGCGCGTTGCCTCATTGGTCTCAATCCAGGTAAACATGGGTTCACCGTAGCGTCTGGACTTTACGACGGTATGATACCATACATACCACAGAGATACAATATTTTTTTTTGTAACGAGGGGGAAACCTTTAAAAGGTATCCATCACCGTTTGCGCGAGGTTGGGTTATGTGGGATTTTTATTTCACTAAAATCCCCCCCGGTGGCCATCCTCGACGCTGCAAAAGGTTTCCGCCATCTCTAACGAAACGCAACCGGAGTTCTCTGAGCGCGTTGTCCCAATGGGCTCAACCCAGGTGAACCTGGGTTCACCGCAGCGAATTGCATTTCTGTTTTTTCACAGTCGTGAAACTTAGGTTGCTATAAACCGAGGGACCAAAAAACATTCGTTTAAAGCATCATTTGTTCTGCGTTAAAACATATGTAGTACTTGTGAGTGTCTAAACTTCTTTGGCCACAAAATTGTGCAACAAAATTTGCTGGAATTCGTTCACCGCCATGCGCATGAAGGAAGCGAGCATGCAGTACTAGTGTAAGCGGTTTCACAGGAAAGAGCGGTTCTATCTGAAATCACAGATGTGTTGCTTTTCCCGAGGACAGTGATAGTAGACTCATATGAAAGTGCCGGAAACACATCCTTCCAACCAAAAGCAAGAACTGCTTCACATAAGAAATAAGTGGTGTTGCAGTGAAGTCTAGAACCATACCCGTTCTACAAAGTTAAAAACCTCGGCCCTCGGATATAGTCGAAATAAACGTTTACATTTAAATAAGAACCTAGGTATGTCAAATATTAGTTAGAGACGAGGGAAAGCGTCTCCGCCCGTTCGGCTTATGTTGACCACGATATAAAGTATACTATGTACTTAGAATATAAACATATATTCAGGACACTATTAGTGTACCTAATTTAATAAAATCCGTTCGGTAGCTTTTACCTGTAAAAATACCAAACTTAGGTACATACAATTTTACAAAGTGTCGCTTTAATTATATCTATTTTTAGAAATAAAAAAAAAAGGTATGATAGTAGAAAAAAAACACATCTTTTCAACTCGTACCAACATGTGATTGTCCAATATATCAAATTGATGTTTATTTATTCAGATAATACATCTGATGTGCGCTTTAGCCAACAAGCCGATAATCGGATTTATACAATTTGGTTTTTTACAAATATTGGGCTAGATTAAGTGACTTGTTGTACTAACAACAAGAAAGCGAAAAACGAATGACCAACTGAGCGAAAAAAAATATGATGGGAGGTCAATTAGTCATGATAGACCAGAACAATGGCTACTTATTAGGTGGATTGTATGCTCTTTTCCTACTTCAATATTATAAAAAAAAACCGTTGAGGTCACCAACACGCTTGTAGAACTACATATTGGGAAATATTGTCTAACGGTGGCTTTCTAAGAGCTGATAGATAGGATATTGCAAAAAAAGATATGATAGTGGTGTCGTCATATCAATCCATTATATCGTCGTCAATCCATTAGTGTCCCACTGCTAGGCACGTGTCTTCTAACAGAATGAGAGAGGTTAATGTTATAGTACACCACGCATGCCAAGTGCGAATTGACTTCACACACCTTGAAAAAGTTTCTTTTTATAAAACGCTTGGTGTGTAAGTTTCCTCTCGACGTTTTGACTTGACGACCCGCGTGGCCGAGCGGTTACCATACCGGTCTGACGCGTAGTGGGTCCCGGGTTCGATTCCCAGCCAGACAGAAATATGAATGATGAGTTTAGATT
>DWNE01008278.1:0-11636 GCA_018249875.1 Cecropterus toxeus | reverse complement strand
TTTTTATCCAACTACCGACATTATTGTTCACAATTTTTAATCCTAAATAAATTATCACTAAATACTAATATACCTAGTTGACACCAACAAGCGCAAGACACATAAGCATATCGCGTGGATGTGAATTTAGTAATAGACTCGACATCCCTTGGTTATTGGGTCAATACAATAACAGTATTCAGTACAAAGCAGGTTACAGTTGACACAGCGTTCAGCGACACGGCGTACACTCGTCGTATGTCAATGCTGCTCTGTGCTGTGCACTCGATCGGAACCGCGACAAAGCACCATCATCCGAGGTGATAAACAAATAGGTCGCTTTGCCGAGAAACTTTTACATGAGCGCAGCTGCGGGCTGTCTACTGCCCGATTCTAGTTTTGGGAAACCTATTTGAAATTCGAAATGTCCAAGTTGCGGCCCGCTATGCACTGATATTGCGGTGATTATAGTTCTTTATTTAAATTGTGTTCGTAAAAATAATGGAACGTAACGTAAAAATATTTAAAATCGAAAGTGTGTTTTGTTTTTATTGTTTTTAGGTTGTTTTTGTCCTGTTTGAGTTTTTACAGCCCAATGATTCTTTCTATAGTTATTGTTGTTTGAATGTACCCGGACATGCATGATATTTCGTAAAAAAATCGCTAAAAATATCGTGCCCTAAATACCGGCCAAGTGCGAGTTCGGTACCTCTGTAAGGTTTTATGTATTGCCATTATTCATTGTAGCAAAAGTAACGAAAACCGCCAGTATAACATGTTACTTCTAAGAAAATTAAGAGCTTATTTATTTTGTAACATTTTTTACGTTTATTAGGCACTAACATTTAAATAGGCATTTGTTGTCATAACGGTAACATATTCTTTAAAGTTATTTTTTTAACAAGTGTGGTATAGCTCTGTGACAGATTGATAGCGAACAATTAGTAATTTGGTTTTCTTGACACCCTGTGAGTACGGAACCCTAATAAATATTAAAGAACTTTATAGGTTTTACCTACAGGTTTACTGGTCATTAAAAAAGCTGTGTAAAAGGCGTATTATAAAGTAAATTATTACTCAAACGATAAAAACATGCGGTCTCAAATTACTTTAGCACCACTTGCTCCATTAGAAGAATTTGTAAATTTATATATTTTTAAATTAACATGAAATTTGTTTCGTTGCTTCTTTTTCATAAATGAATACTCATGATGCCTTAAGATGAGGTTTGACCTCATCTTAAGGCGACTGGTGCCAAAAAAATAGTTGAATCCACTTTGAATAAATATTTTGATTCCATTTCATATTTTAAACTGTGTTCATAAATATTTACGACTCATAAGCAAACTAGATAGGCCTTAACATATCAGTAAAATGCTCGTAAATATACAATAAAAATATTTTCACAAGATGTATCCAGATCGCTTTCTTTATCCATTGTGATGTATGTCTGGTCCTTGATAAAAAATATCCTTTATTTATTTTATACATATTCATAAAAATGTATAGAACATTATTTTATTTATTTGAAAGTATGTTTCCTAAATTCATTAAGTTTAGAAAGAGTTTTATAAATTCATACATCTGTATTAAAAAAACAGTCGCTTATTGCTTCTTTGTAATTTAAATTTAGCACCGTTGATTAGCTTCGTATATTTAAAATACTAAGTGAACTATGCGTATGAGAAAATACATAAAGTCTGTGTGTACAATTCATATACGGCAGAAGTGGAACAAAATAATCATAAACATAAAATATTCCTAGTAATAAAAAATGTCTAGGCACTGATAATCTAAGGGTTGAAACCCAGCCTCTCAATTGAAGTTCCGAGGTTCGAATCCGAAGCGCCACTAATTTTTCTAAAATTATATGATAGTTTTTTAAAAATAATCTAAACTTCATGAACCATTAAAAAACAGTGAACTTTCTTATTTATTTTCAATAGACAAGTAGTGACATCTAGTGCACAATTAAAGACTTAACAATTAGCTTCTGTTTAACCCAGTAACAAATTTTATAAGCAACATTAAATGCCACCGTAGCGTAAAGATATATTTACGGACTGAACTTGCCATTCGTCAGGATATTGAACCCCAGCGGAATGACAAAAATAAATATTTAAGCTTTTGTGTAGTTTTTATATAATAAAAATGTGACGCGTAACAGAATAACAGAAAAATGTGACGCGTTACAGAAAATTGTGACGGCAAATTTCTGTCATACGTCGATAAAGAAGTTTCATTTTGTTTTTTGTCTGTCGTAATGTCTTGGCTCAAAGTTGATATCAATTTAAATGTTTTAACCAGAACCGCTTATGATAGAACGCTTCAAATTTTTCTTCTCAAACGCTTGCCTTTTTGTTTATAAAATGTTCCGAACCTCAACAAACTCGACATGTAATAAACTCGTACCTATATTTTTCCTCAACGACAGAGCGGGTGACTTTAATTAACCTTTGTACAGTTCTTACTCATAATTATGTCGGTTTGTGCTGCTTCTTCTCAAAGTTGTGAATGTCCCGAGTTTCCGTGTTTAAGTTCACGACGCCATTAAAAACTTCGCCGAAAACGTTTGCACTTACATATATTTGAACGTTTGTTGGGTAAGACTATTATTTCTTCCTTCCTTGTTTGTATTCTTTTGAATTGTATATTGTAAAATTGAATATTAAGTAACATAAGTAAAGCCACGTATTCAAATTGTATTTTTGTTATACTATAACAAACAACGCCATGCTGCACCTGTCTAATTTTTTATATGTCATGTCGTCAACACATTATTGTCCCGCTGCTGGGCGCGGATTTTCTCTCAGAATGAGAGAGTTTTAGGCCAGTTGCGAATTGGTAAACTTCACACACCTTTGAGAACTCTTTTTTTTAAAGTTCTACGATTAGTACTCTCAGATATGCAGGTTTCCACACGCTGTTTTCCTTCACCGTTAGGCAGTGATAATAAAATTTTAATACGCGCATCATTTAAGAAAAATCTGTGGCCTGAACCCCGGACCCTCGATTGAGAGGCCGATAATCAACCATTAGGCTATCACTGCTATATATATTTTTTAATAATAATATGTAATAACAGTCACAAACGATTGTGCAGTCCATCTGATGGTAAATAGTCACTGCCGCCACGGACCTAAGATTGTTGATCTGAGGATTAAGTTAGAATGTCTAGGATAAGTATGTCTCAACATAATAATGAGAGACACTCCAACTTAATTCTCAACGCACCTGTAGCCGTCCTCTGGTAAGATTTAAATATTTTCTGGGAATCAGGTGATTTGTATGCGCGTTTATTATTCGTATATTACAAAAAAAATGTGATGTTTTATCTAAAGGTTGCTTTATTTATGTGATCCTAGGTTTCGCAACATTTGATTATATTCACATTGTGCTTGATGCCTACATCAGGACCCATAAAATGGTCCATGGGTGTTATAGAACACAACAAGAAACAACAAACAAACATAAAAAAATGTTAGGTATACTATTTGCTTTTAAATGTTTAATAAATTCATAAAGGTGTATCAAGAAAAATAATCGCTCATTGCATCTTTGTAAGTTAAATTTAGCACCGTTGGTTAGCCCCGTATTTTTCTAACCCCTAACTGGATCATTCGTTACGTCACTCCCACAAGCCTCTAGTCCTGAGATATTACCTCTCTCTCTTAATAATGTTATTTCCTCAGTAATCCGGGGATGTATTCTAAATAAATCATCCGAATCCACAACATTTCTCTGCTGTACGTTGTTTATTTTTCAATTCCGATATAACTGAACCGTCTTGGGGTTAGTGGCAGTCACCGCGCGTTTATGTGTGATTTACTAATTTTAATGAGATTTTCGAAGTATTTCTGCCTAAAAGTAAGAGTAGCTTATGCTAAGTTTATGCTTTTTAAGCTGTTATGTTTCGGTTAAAGGGTGTGGTGGGATAACTTTTTCGAATGCATCTTATGCCTTAGAAATTTCTCCATCGTTATTTTGTAATTAAAAATTGTTATCTTCATATCAAAACAATATGTTAAGTTAGGTTAGGTTTGTCCCTGTAGTTCCGGGACCAGAATAGGGCTACGGTATTCCCTGTCACAAGAGGCGACTAAAGAGAGGCTTCTGTGGTTGTGAGTGGGAGCTCGAGCCGCCGAGCCAAGAGACCCCGGGATGGTCGCGGGCACGTGTGGTCGCATGCCGTCGTAAACACCATAAGGCACGTTGAGGGTAAATTCTCATCGCGCTCAAAGGACTCCGGTTGTCCGTTCTGTTGGAGATTCCTGAGTCCTCCACATAGCGCTGAGGAAGGGGAAGGTTTAGTGCGGTATAAATCCCATATAGCCCGACGTTGCTCCCACAGCGTCGGATACCTTTTAAGGGTTTCCCCCTTAATACAAAATCAATATTATTATGACCATGGTCATTATTATGACCTGATAAGATATTAAATCATTTCAAATTATTTATTTGTATTCTTTTATGATAACCTAATTGCGTTATAGGTCATGGTTAGGAATACTTGTGCAATTTAGTAACCTTTCTAATTACTAACACTCAATTAGAGGCTTTTGTGTGTCCTTCAAAATGCCTCATGCGATTTATTAAATATTATAAAGTCACTTTAAAATTGAACATCATGTGCTCAATTACAAAGCAAAGCCACAAGAACCGGCTAGTTAGTTTTATTAATTAAAACCAAATTTTCCATCAATATCTGCATAAAATTACTACATTTCGTATCAATCGAACTTGAGAGAATTATATGCGGTTCTGTTAATGCGGTAATATTTCTGGCTCGCACCCATTACGTGGTTTTATAATTATTTTAAACGCATATTTCATCCATTAAGCGACATTTTGTGCTTACACTACTGTGTGGATATTTTGTGCTACACACACTAGTATTTAATTACAACGGTATTGTTGTCAAAGATATATTATTCGTATCTCGGATTATTATTTTTATCAGGAATTGGATAGATCAGTGCCATGTTTTCGCGACTATAGTTGAATTCCGGTTAGCATTTACGTCATTGGCCTGTAGCACGGTATAAAATGCGTACAAACAAGATGTGTACATATTTTTTTGTACATATTGAAAACAGCACGAGCATGCATTCCACCTACATTCAGATGGACTGCATGCTCGTTTGCTACTTTTATCTGATAAAAAAAGTAATTCTAACTTTGTTCCAGTAATAAATCAGTAACCAGCAACAATAAATGTTAACAACGAACAATCTTATGCATATCGATGAAGTACTCTTGAAATCTGTTACCAACATTATCATAAATCCTTAGAGATTGCTCAGTGAAAATTCGTTACAAAGTCGTAAAACGCTCGCATAAAACTAGATTTAAACCAGTTTTACATGCAAGATACCAAAGAGTTACAGGCGAATATATTGAGGCATAACATCGTTACCTTTGTGGCGGCCACAATGCTCCCCGCCACAATGGTCCGTATCTGGCCCGACCTGGCCTTTATGTAAATGTGTCCCGTGACGTAAGGTCCCATGGTGTTCATTATGAGAACTGGCGTTATTAAAATATACTTAATAGAATTATTAATTAAAATTAATAATTTCAAAATATTTGTAATATACATATTGTAAATGCACATGCAGTCCGGAAAATGAGTAATAAGCACTGCTGCCCATTGACATTATCTATAGTAATATTATAAAGCTGAAGAGTTTGTTTCTTTGGACGAATGCGCTAATCTCAGGAACTACTGGTTCACATTAAAAAAATATTTTTGTGTTGAATACTCCTTTTATTCAGGAAGGTTATTGGCTATATAACATCGCGCTGTGTTTGTTTTTGTTCTTTTTCATATGTAGTAGCAGATGAAACCGCGAAGCATAGCTAATTAATTATAATAAATGTGGTAGAACCCTCTGTGGGTCTATTCTGCTTAATACCAGGAGTGTCAAGCTTAAGGAGTGAGTTGTTCTGGTCTAAAGGGTGTGGTATAGGATATATTCTTATATAAGGCCTTCCAATTTAGTCCTCAGGGTAGCAACCCACATATGGACAACCTCAGGTAAGACTGATCTTCTCTAGAGTTGATTACAAGTCTGTATGGGCGGCAGTTACTACTTCCCATCAAGTGGACTGCGTGCTAGTTTGCATCGGTATTTGCGAACGTATCGGATATATTCGCAAATACAGACATTATTTCGTATAATTTACGAGTATATACTATATTATTTCTGAAAAATTGGCATTGGTAGATTTTGTCATTCAAGAGATACCTTCGAACGAAAATGCAACACTTATTTCTTGATTGATCGCAAAAGCTTTATAGATGCTGAACGTTGGACACGTTATGTGTAGGTGCGCTAAAGCTGTGTTAGCACAGCTGATGCAGCGCATCGCAAATCCGATGTCCATGAAATCAGTAGGCAAATACTAGGCGGACTGCATGCTCGTTTGCTACTTGGTTGTTATAAGAAGTATAGTGTATGCTGTCTAAGATCTTTAGTTCCTGGTATTTAACCAAAACATAAAAAATATGGTAGTAGCATTGTTACTATTCTTTAACAAATAACATGTCATTCAAATAAATATACTATTCAATATTTCTGACTGGCTGAAATAACGTATTAAATAAATTGGTTTAAATTAAAAAATTAAAGACGTAAGTCCATAACGTCAAATTATTCGGTTGCCGTCAAGAACTGTACGTATTATATTATTATTTGTAGTGGTTACTGGACCTTACGGGAGAAATGAAAGTGCAATAGGCTGACCGGTTACCAAATATTGTGCACAAAACACGAAGGTATTTGTGTATATTTGCACTTGCCTCTATTGCCACTAGCGCACAAGAATTTAAATTGCTAAATTTGGACAAACCAGCGCACGGAAACTTATACGTATATTTAAGTGTATATTTTAGTCAATTCACTAATAAATAATAATTAATCCATGTTTGTTTCAGGTACGTATTGCCGTCAAAATATGTAATCCAAGACGATAACACTACAATGGTAGATGAATATCACAGGTAACAGTTATAATAAGTTATATTAACGAATTCACTATGTTTTATTACAACATTTTAACAGATATGAAAACGAATTTAAGCAAAACAGAACATAAAAAAAGAAAGTAATTGAATCAAAAATGTAGAAAACATTTTAATTTAGAAAGTATTTGAAATTGCCTAAAGTGTGAAACGAAAACGAAACAATCTGTTTAAATTCTGTTGAAATTATTTCCATTCGATATTATTTACGTGCGGCGAGCGTGTATGAACGAAACAGCTGCCGTATTGCACTCATGTGAAAGTATTTTTTGTTTATTATATTTCGAAACAATTGTTGAAGCACTATAACTTCATTTATCAGAAAATTGTACTGGTGTTTTATGAACTATGGTAAAAGAGAATTTGTTATAATATTTCACGTTTATAATGTGACGTTTAAAATGTTTGTGACAGAAAATGAAAATATCGTCGTAGGAGTTCTATTATCGCGTAAGTCATTTTCGTCAATTTTTCAGAAAAAAAAAAGATTAACTTTGTGTAGAAACAACTAAAGTACCGTTTTGTACATTTCATTATCCGTGATTTAAATGTTTTTGTAGTCGTACCTTGATTCTGAACGGATGAAACGAGGCATATTTCGATTCCATAGACGACGATTTTGACTATGTCAAAATCGCCGAAAAATTGCGTTAAAACCAGTGCTTTAAGTGACAAAATGCTCATTTGGTCTGTTATCAGAAAAAAATCCTAAGATTATTTAATTCTACCTTGTATTGCCCCAAAATCATAGTTAGTGTACGCCGCTTTCGCTTCAAACTTGACCCAATCACATCAACCCTTCCTTACCCGGAGGGCGACGAGTTAGCCCAGATATCTGCGATACAAAGGTCAATTCGATATGCAGAGTGCCGAGCAATCGCGTTCTCTCCTCTTGATTCCGAAACGAAATCTTCATCCGATCATAGCCCTTATTGAATCTCGCAGTCTCTGGAACGTGGGAGTCACTTATTGAATTAGTTTTAGTGGTTTGGGTTATAAGGGAAATGGGTGATAAGTTTTCCTTATTACGTCTGCTTCTGGTTATTTATAAATAATAAGAAATACGTAAAGCAAGAAATAATATTCCACATAAAAGCTGGCAATGCGTTGGTAAAATGAGGAAGTATCAAAGTTAATTATATTGCTGATAATTACTTAAAGATAGACTCGTTATTCATGTAACAGTCTAATATCTTCTATTTATTTAATTTACCTTCTATATAAAATATGATGAGCCGTTTTTAATAATTTATTAATAGTCCGCTTTAAGAATAAATTATAAGGCTAAATGGCTTAAAATTTAATAGCGCTAGCTTGCAGTAAGTTCATGAAATTTAAGTTGTCTCAAGATAGTCTAATTACATACACTACATTTAATTTATTATTTTATGATTATTACATTATATACACAATAATTATATAAATAATTAAGGTATTATCTTAATAAAATGATGAAATATAACAAGACGTTGGATTTAATCGGACGCGAAACGCTTTCAAAAGTATCATTTCAAAGATGCAATATTTAACGTAAGTCATGAAGTCAACGAGGTGTAGTTACCAAGTATCGTTAGTTAAGATACGCCCATACTTCGATATGTAAAATAAATAAAATCCGTACAACTACCAGAAAAACACGTACGAATACTTCCACTTCTATTACAAAACAAAAGGGCTATTGAACCAACACAATACTCTGCTACGCGCTAGGAGTACATACTATGCTCACGTAGAACGTACAGAAGACGGTACGATCTTCTCACATTAAATATCAACGAGTTGCCAGCGAAAGTCAGATAGCCATCAAATATTCACGAAGCGAGCGCCGATACATTCGACGCAGTCTTTGACTCCAGGCCTTCGAGAACTTGTAGACCCGAATACTGAAACGGTCCCGGTCATAAAACTCTAATAGGACTGGAATAAATGATGTTTGCATCATTGAGGACGAAAGGTCAAGGACATGAAAATTGCCTCAGAATTGAAATAAATGTAGTGAATAAGGTTACATGTTTATGTACTTAGCACTAGAGTAGACCTACTTATTTTTTTATGTAACTAAGATACTAAAAGAAGCGATGGCTGGGCCATGCGATATAAGTCTATTAGTGCTACATGTTTTTAATGTTATGGATACTTTGAAAATACACGAGTTGAAACTCTTTTCAGATTTATCTAATTGGGACACACCAAATATATAAATAATTGCCTTAAGAATAAGAAAATAAATTACTTCTATTACATAATGTTTAACAATAATGGTTCTACTTGTATTTCAGTATATTAACACTAGCACTAAAATTAACCAGCGCTAGCTCGTTTTCTCAAAACTGCCTTAATATAATCTCGCTACTAGAGCACTCGGGCTAAATTATCTTCAACAATCCATTTGTAATATTAATTTGAAATGCTAGAGTTTCCAAATCACAAAATTAAACTACCAATTATTTAATGAATACATACATTGTTTGCCTGTAGGATTGTTTAGCTATTCTATGTTTGTGTAATATTCAAATTATACCCAATATCTGTCCATCCCAAATGAAGCAAAATGAAACAACGCGAGTCGCTGCATTCTATTATTTTTTACCCATCTGAAAACTTCCCGTAATCCTTGTAATAAAAGGGACCTTTTAGAAAATTTTATTTAACGTCGAAAACCTCAGGAAAATCTCATTACACGCGAATGTAATAGACGCAGATTTTCCGTTTGCGTCGCACAAGGAGCTGCCGCCAAATGAGATTACTAATGCTTCGAAATACAAAAAGATCACCCATAATTGTTGTGCTATTAAGGTAATTTGTGAGCGACGTTCATGTATAATTTCATTGTTTTTTCACCAACGATATCTCCTTCGGCTATCTCTTCTATAAATACTTGATGGCTTCTATTTTACCGAAGTGCTTCTACCAAGAATCTCCTTTGATCCGCTGTTTTATTTATAAGTTTCCCAATATCCTGTTGATATTTTCGGAAGCTGCGCTTTGACTTCTTGTTTCCTGTGTTTATTTACAAAACAGAGCTTTGCGATTGTGGTTTGTGTCTTTGTTGAAATAACAGAACAATATTGTTGTTAAAATAACGTATAGATAACTTATTAACTTATATTCTTCTCACTTGCTCTTGTGGTAACTTTACTAAAGAAGAAAAATTTTACCACTATTTCTATTTGTATATATAATTATATATATATTTGTTTAATAAAATATATATAATATATAATATAGGTATTTTTTATTATGTAAACAAAGAATGTGAAAAATAATCGATACCAGAGACAAACCAACGAATCGAGAGATTTTTCACTCGCTGCACTTTCTAAATGGCTCTTCAGCTTTTACTAAACTTCTCTCTATCTTATAACTACTCGCTGGAACTTGCCTCGTTTGTATTAAAATATCTTCCAGGAATGGGTTCCATCCAATTTGCATCTCAAACGACCCTTGAACGTCATGAAATATTAATCATCTTTGACGAATTATTGTCTTAACCGATTGTCTCCGGGTTTGAGTGGCCCATGATTTATCAGTCAAAGCAAATAAGCTTGGATTCATCTGTAAGCTATTTTTTGTTTCAATTAAATCCGCCTGGAATTGTTTTGTAATTAATTTATGAGCTCTCATTTAGAAAGTCCGGTAATTTAATTATATCAGTAAATAAAAAAATGCACCATCGATCTTGAAGACGTCGGATCGTTTAAATGTGCCTGAAAATGATTTTCTGCGATATTAGCCAATAAAGTTAAGTTTATGTAAACTGACTGAGTAATCAGACATTTCAGGAAATTAATTTTGTTAAGTGGTTTATTTTATAACATTCTAATGTCATAGTGTACCCTTATAGGTCAAGTTATTTCAGTAAGTAGACAAATAGCAAGAAGTAAGAACACGGGTCAATGGGTATTCTAAATTATTTGCCAACGTTAAAAAGTTAGCTTCAAGTTAAATTTCTATAGTTCACGAAGTAAGTTCAGTGTGCTTGGAGAAGCATGAAGCCAATTATAAGGAGATATCAGTATTCCCAGCTAAAATGGTTCGCAGTAATTAAATATCTAACAAGCGAATATCCCACGGAATGCCACTATATTTACACAATAGATACGTGATATTGTAATAAAAATACTTGTACTATATCATCCCCCGTTTTAGATATTGTAGTCGAACAGTCGAAATGTTACTTTTTCTAACAAAATTTTTTTTTAATATACCTAAGGCCTGTTTCTTGTCTACTCCTCTGGAGAACCTTTTCATCAGAATTTGTGTTTTAATTCTTGTAGCATAAATATTACGCTCACGTTGTTCTCACATTTCAAGGCTCACATACAGCTGTTCTGCGCTACAAGAAACGGGTCCCAGGTGATTCATGAATCAATACGAGAAGTCGCTGTAAATAACGAAAAAAGTGTCTTTTTAGAAAAAATTCAGTAAATGTAGTTATTGTGAGTCAACGCGAATTACGCTTTGTACCGTGAAATACCTGTTCGGGCGTATTCTGTTAGAAGAATATTCAGAAAACTTACTTTCTACTGATGTGAGAATATATATAACACTAGCTAAACCCGCGGTTTCACCCGCGTTTAAAAGAAATGTAATGTGACATACATATAATTGAACGTTTTTCGATTCAAGCAAC
>DWNE01008277.1:0-11636 GCA_018249875.1 Cecropterus toxeus | reverse complement strand
CTTACAAATATCCATGGGCGGCAGTAACCACTTGCCATCAGGTGGGCTGCTTGCTCGTTTGCTACTTCATATTTATAGAAAAAAAAAACTATATTTATATAACATGCGACAAACGAGCATGCAGTCCACCTGATTGTAAGTGGCCACTGCCGCCCATGGACCTGTAATCAACCCCAGATAAGATGTCTTACCTGAGGTTGACCACAAATGCGTTGCTACCCCTAAGTACTAAAGTGAAAGGTCTCGGAAGTATGTCTCCCCACACCTTTCAGAAATAGGTGTGGCGGTTGTTTCGGAGTTGAACCACAGAATTCTATCACGTTTAAAGTTATAGTAAGCGGCTGTCCATTAATCACGTGACACTAAATGGGGGGAGGTGTCCATAAAAAATCACGAAATATCACAAGGGGGATTGGGTGTAGTAATACTCAACCGTAAAGGTATTGAAGAAAGTCTTGCTAATCCCTGGTCCGAGGACACTGAACATTATACATATAATGTTCATCTAATGGTATAAAAAAAAATTCTCATTTTTTTTTTATTTCTATGACATTCAAAAACCTGCAAGCTTTCTGTCTACCTTTAGACATAATTATTGTAACTTTTAATTTTCTATAATAAAATAACATGACTTAACTAGACGTTATTATTGAAGCTTTTAATTTTATATTATCAAATCAGATGATTAGTTATACTAGTATTTTATAAATATTTAATATAACATAACCTAATACTTATACTTGTATTTATTCTATTAAAAAAAATAGATTCTTTGTAGGTCCTAAAACTACACGTAACATAGGGGGAGGGGGGCTAGTCTTAAACCTCACTATCAAGATGGTCGAGGGGGGGGAAGGTTAAAATGCCAAAAAAAACACGGTTAAAGGACGGCCCCTAACATGACTGCTTCCCAGCAATAACTGTTCATAGGTATAAGTTTAGAACAATAGTGGATTAACATTGATATAATCTATTCTGCTGGCCTCACTTGTCGTGATCAGAGTATATAAATATGTATTGGCGGATTAACGGGTTATTACGTATGAACTACTATTAAGTGTTAATACCGGTTACATAATACACCATATAGTCTACTGCTGACAATTTGACGACCCATATAAATAACGCTTTCTATCTAACTAACTAACTCATTTCTAGGATTTTCTCCTGTGTCGTGGGTTCCATGGACACACACAAAGACGAATACACAAACAACAATACCTAGAACGGACATCTAAATTTATCATTCAGATATCTGTCTGGCCGGGGATCGAACCCGGAAGCCACTACGCATCGGACCGGTGTGGTGATCGCTCCGCCTCGCGGGTCGTCAAAAAAAGGCACATGATGTAAATCAGATGAACTATATCTTCGTGATGTTAGAAACAGAAAAAGTGTGTAACAAATTTGATGTAATAATTTGTAATATGTACTCGTAATAATTTGTAATAATCAAAAAAATTCTGAGTCGTTAATTTGAATGAATTTTACTAAATTGTTACTAATACTAAATCGAAAACTGACAGATGTCAGGTACCGGTATATCTGGTTCCTTATCATAAAATTCTAAGTTCCTTATTAAAGTAGCAACCTTGAAGCATTCCACAACTCGTCTATCACACTCGACGTCTTCGCTAGATTACAATGATTGTTTTATCTCCGAAAATAACACTAATCTCGGATTTCTCAACGTAAACGAACAGATAACAGAGCTAGTTGGGGTTTTAGAAATAGGATATAATATGTTGACAGACACTTGAAGTGAAATGATTTATGGACTAGCTACTAAGCGTAAAGTCACAATTTTTATATTAAACTTTGAATACAAATGTTATTTTTACTGAAAAGTGTGTGTGTGCAAGTTAAACACAGCATAAGTGTTATTTAATAAGAACAATAAAAAAAATATCAGTCCTTCTGACTCTGATATGTACCTTAATTTGAAGGCAAATGTGGTTCCGTAATATCCGTAAAGTCGCTAGTGTGATTTAGAAAGAGGTACAACGCCATCTAGATATAGCGCTGACAACTGTTTTCATAATACATTTTCGTTTTATCAAGTTTTAAATTATAACAATCCTATGAAATTTAACTTCAAAATCATAAAAATAATTTATGTTTATTTTTTGTACGCCTGTTGTGATAATAGTTAGAAACCATTCAGTCGAAGAATGCATCTTCAGATTTAATTTCCTTTTTTATTGAAGCATAGTCCAACAGCATATTCAACTGCTGAAATACATGTTTGTCATCTGACGATTATGTAAACGGTAAATATACATTTGACATGAGGATACGTGGTATTTATATTATAATACAAACTGGTGTTCCATTGCTGGGCACATTTTAAGTTACCTGTGTCAGAATAAGAATTCACATGCCTTTGAGAAGAATGCAGATATGTAGTATCTTAGAACAATAATATAAAATTCTATCTGAAATTCATACAAGGTAATCACTGCTTATATATCATTTAATAACACTATTTAATTAGCAAAGTCATTGCACTTTACTTCTTCGAGTGGGTCAAAAAAACACATGATGCTACCGTATTAGTTTTGTTTGCTTGGCGCCGTTTGATGCAATTATCTTATCTCCGTTCTCCGGTATTTGTTTGCAATCTTCTTTATCGTCTTTGTCAGTACATATTTGTATTGTTTCTTCGCATATATGTGCTAGTAGTCGCCAAGATTCTGTATTGGAAGTTTAATCAATATTATCAAATTGATTTATCATATAAGCAGAACGTTACGTCGTTCACTTTGAAAAATTGTTTTCAATTTTTAGAATTTTTCTTTTATTATCATTTTGCGTATTTGTAGGGGTATCTTTATCAATTTAGCCTGTTTTGTTGTTTGGTGTATTATTGAAGTTATTTTCCTTTAGAATGATTAGATTTGCCTTAGATTAAAAATTGTCTAAATCCGTCATATCGCGAGATAAAATGGATATATAAATAGAAGGAACTTGGATAATTCGCCTTGATATAACTTCATAGTGTAACATACATAGGTCATAATATTATTTGCAACTGAAACATATTTCTAATATGTTTCATTTGCAAATAATATTTTGTGTTTCAATTTCAATCTCAAAATTAATTAGATGTACGTCAGATGTTGATTATGGATATTAGGATTATTGTAATTAATAGCAACACGTTAAACACTTACAGCAATTGTTTGTGATTTGTGGTTTCCCGAAAATTTGTCAATTTGCTGTCGTCATCGCCATTGATTTTATTCATACGCACATCATTAGCGTGTCAGTGTATTGTTATTGGTAATTTTTCTTCTTCCGTGGAAATAACATGTGGTTGATGTGCTGTGACGACTTTTTGTATTACACATACTTAGTTTACCTTTACTTTATGACCATCTTGCCTATACTATAGCTATTAAATGGTATGATATCTAGCTATGCCTAGCGGTTTCACGCGCTACTACATGAGAAAAAACAAACAAACAAATATAACTCGGTGTTACATAGCCTATAGCCTTCCTCAATAAATGGACTATTCAACACAAAAATAATTTTTCAATTCGGAAGTTCCTGAGATTAGCGCGTTCAAACAAACAAACAAACTCCTCAGCTTTATTATATGAGTATAAATGATTATTTTATCTGAACATGGTCTAATTTATAGTATACATATTAATAATATAATAATAACATAATTATTCATTAATCTTAGCATAAGAGGCAATGATAGAAGATGATGATGTTGAAAAATCGCCCTCTTTATCTGACGAATCGAGGTTCGAATCTTGTACTTCGTATCATTGATTTTTCGAAGTTATGTGCGTCTCAGAAACTCATTATCACTTACTTTAATGGTAACATCGTACCTAAACCTTGTGATTTGTTGTAAAACAATATGACATAATTCGTAATTATAATTCTAATCTTTGTATATGATGATCTCTTTACCACGCTATATAAAGTTATGCATATCAATACATTGCACTTGATTAAAGTCGTGGTCCAAATAGCTTGAACCAATTCACTAGATCAATTGATTCCCAACACTCGTCTCATGCTTCAATTGCCACTAGGTTATTGGCTTTATCGTCAAATAAGATTTGATTGGCATCATATGGATGTGTTCCACTCACGAGTTTGATCCAGTCTTCATTGATTTTTATTGTCCTTATTTGTTTATGTGAGTCCACCGCACTATTTTTGTGTACGAAGAAAATGTAGTTTCAATGAATGTTCATTAAAGAAAAAATCTAGGGCCTTTCGGTATAATTCTCCATTGTTTCCGTTTTCCATTCTACTAATATTTTCAAATTTTATTTTGATTTATATAGTTTAATTTTCAAATTTAAGTAGACATTTGAATCTTGTTTTACGCCTGTTATATTAAATTTATGTGATTAGTCCTTGCTCTGCTGTTGTCTTCCACTTCCTCATAACGCTTATAGGTTAACAAACAAACAAATATTGCGTGAGCCAAAATATTATTCCCATACGGAAACCTTTTGTCATCTATGTTACTCATAGTAGGTTTATTGTTAAATCATGCCCTTAATCTAAGGTTTCGTTCGTAATACAGGAAATTGACAGAAGTACTATCAAGTTTAAACGTTTTCCTTCCGCGACGATTTTGAATAATATTCAAATTACTGTTACTCAGTTCTATGTACGATATATTCTGAGATGAAAAAATAGCTTAGGACGGAGCAAAATTATATTTCCATAGTTAATTATAACTAAGTGTCAAATTGACACTACACTTTCGTGCTAAACAAACCTCTTGCTTGCATAAATATGAGGATAAATGCTGGTGCTAGCTTTTATTCTTCATGTTATAAACATGTAAAATATAGATTGTATATTAAGGAACTAAAAAAAATAAATATACGAAGATAAAAGAAGAACCCGATGCGTTTCTAGTCGGATCTTCTAAGTTGACATTGTGTTCCGATCTGACGGGAACGTAAGACAAATATGTTACTGACAAATTGTAAGTGTATTTGTCAGCGTATACAAATTTCTTTCTGCTAAATCATGATAATTAGGAATAATAAAAGTTTTTTGATTCTAAACTCAACCCTCTGACGTGAATGACAAATTCTCAAAGCTAACGTGATATGTGCTGTAGTTGAGATAACTGAAGACAAGCAACTGGGTTTTTTACAGAATATAGATACTTTATGTATCTTAAATCTTATCTCACTCATATCACTACTACATGTCACGTTCAGTAGTAAACAAAACGAAGAGCAAATTGTATAGATTAAAGTTATTTTAGATGACGGTACTGACAATTTAGAAACTAGATGTGCTTTGAATATTCTACCTGAAAAAAATTGAATTAATAGCGAATAAACAGACAGATGTCTATTTTTATTATATAATGCTTAATTAAATGCGATTCTTGAAGGATAAGCGTGATATGGAAGAATTAGTGATAATAATCACAATTCAATTAAAATCAATTAAATGCAATATATTACCAATCTTGTATAAAGTGACGTGGTATCTTGAAGGTAGGTCATATACCATATTTCATGATATTGCCTATCACAATGAGAGATGGTATCTCGATGATTGATATTACCGTCACATAGGCTAAGGCCCTGATTGTATGTGGATTTTTGGACACTGTACATGACTTATTTTTAATCGCTTTTTTTTAATTACAAAGTGGTAGTCGAGAAAATTTAAAGAATTATACAATCCATCCATCCATAAATTAACGTTTCGAGGTCCACTGCTGGACATAGGCCTCCCCTAAACGGTGACACTCCAAACGATTCGGTGTCTGCTGAATCCAACGGTTCTTCGCTATCTTCTTCAGGTCATGGGTCCACCTGGTCGGGGAACGACCTCTTTTGCATAAACGTGGTCGCCCCTCGAGGATCTTTCTTCCCTATCGGTTAACGTCGTGGCCGGCCAATTGCCAATGAAAGTATGATACACTTTTTCAAATCCTACGCTTGGTATAGTGCAATATATCCTTTGAAAGTTTATATTTTGTTTGCTTTATTCTTTCTAATTCTACATTTCTTGTTTGTTTACATCGTTAGGTATTTGCCTTACGAAGTAGACATTTTCATAGCAGGATATTCTTGATTAAACATAAAATTAAGCCATCTAAACTGTGTGTCTAACATAATTATATAATATGATTTATAAAATTACAAGCATTTGTAAAATAACTCTGATATTTAATTTAATTATTTTATCTATCCATCATTTTCAGAACATGGAGATTCCATGTTCTCAAAATGATGGAATCATGTTAGATGAACTACGGCTTTGTGACCTTCGTGTTACCAAAAACCTATTAGTATGGTCACCTAAAAGCATTAAGCAAGCGATTTTTCTGCCGTCGTATCCGTTGAAACGGTCTTATGTAACCGTAGCCTTATTTGTTTTCATACATGTAGAGTTAGATATGGTATTGTGTACAGTAATACTTTGAGTAAGCAATAGCTGGAAGGTACGTGCTAAATATATAAACTAAGCTCCGTTGTTTATTTTGCTATTGTTGTTAACACATCTACTACAACTATAATATCTAACAGGCTTTTATTAGCTTTTTCTATTCATCTTCTATTCTTGAGGTCCATACGCTTTGACTTTCTCCTTACTTTTGTAGACAGTCCTTTGAATCCAGTAGTTGCAAGATACCTTCTTAATATTTGTAATCATCAGTCTTTTTAGAAATCTCTATTTACCATCATAAAAACGGTTTAAAGCTAGATTTCTTGCTGATTTAAAAATGTAATCACAACAATTACATTTAGGCAGAACTTTATACAGCAATTTTACTGCTGTGTTTAAAAAATCAATTATTTTTTCTTTAATGAAGCGTTTTCAATTATCACCAGCGAAAGATCTTCATTAACACACATGTGTAGGATTGTCCCTACGATGATCGTAGGGACAATCCTAGTTCTCTTTGAACTGTCTTATAAGTTTTAACAGTGATTACTTATTGCAGTGAACACAAGTGATAAAATTAGAATTTTATTTGTATGTGTCGATTTAATCAGTACAATCAATAGACTGTGTTTTACATAAAATTAGCTCACGTATCCATAATATAAGTTATTAAACAAAATTATAAGAGGATTAAGATATGTTACTCGATCATTAAATAAATAATTGCTTATTTACTAAATTTGAGTCATTAGTAATTACTTTGATAACGCGGCTTAAATGCCCATGTTATGTTTTAGAATAATTAGAATTTTTGTGACGTAACAGAATAAAATGTTTGTGTTTGCGGTCATTATGACCACATTAATCTTTGTAAATCATATTCTATGCTTCATTACGTAGTTCAAAGAGTTTATTAAGGACTGTTGGAAGAATTTTTAATGCTAGTTTTTCTGCTTTTATAGGTAGTATTTCTTGCTGACTTCATTAAGACTTGTCCATACCAATTTATAACCTTGTCATATACAAAACTTATACAAATGTATCAATTTTATTAATTAGAACTATTAGAATAACCTAACTCTACATTGCGCTACGTCATTCCAAACACCTACATCGGTGTCACAAATCCTTATAACAATTGGCAAATAAAAATCGTCACCCATTCTATGACTAACCAAGCTAACTGTTGCTAAAACAATACTGTAATTTTTAATGCCTACAAAACTGAGTTTTTCGCTGACTAAATGTTTGGAACGAACACATAAACTTAATCGCCAATTCGTCACATGTTTAGTTTGTAGTCATTTGACGTATGTCTACAATGTGAATATTAGTGTAACGTTTATAGAACTGTTTCCACTTGTTCTATCATTAACGATTGGCGAAATTATTTTGAAAGAATTTGAAAGAAAATTGTTGCACTGATAATACAAAATAGATCGCCAAACGATAAAGAACGTAGATAACGATATATGAGACAATTGGGACGGACGTGTTAATGAGGTAAGACCTAAAGTGATAATTATTGCTGTCAAAGTTAAAACTAATGAAATATCGATGCAGGAAATGGATTGGAGCCTTACTCTGCCAACTCATGGAATAATCAAGGATAGAGTGCATTAATGTGATCTTATGCAATAAATAAGTGTGTCAGAGTTAGTATAAAAAGATTCCAAGTTAAGGTCCTGTTCACAGCTTGTAATAGTGTAGATAAATTGTTTTAATAGTAATAAATACTCATTTTTTTTCAATTTTAATTTCGTTATCAGTACTTGTTAAATAAATTTTACCATAAGCTTAAAAATAAGAAAATTATATGTAATCCTAATAAATAAGTTTACCCGACTTAACTACTTCTCACGACCATGACCGAAATGTTAATCTACTCAATTATTATTAATTATCTTATGCCTTTACTGTGGTTTGTATTTTTTCTGAACTGAAAACCAATCGCTTGTAAAGGACTTTGTTAGTATTTTCCGGTCTCGATGATCCGTAAACGAGATTAGCTTCTCCGTCCTCGATGGTACATGTCAGTGCCAAGTCTGTAACAGTTGCTATTTACCTTGATGACACAATTCTGGATGGGTACCATACAAAAATTCCGACAGCGTTGGCATTGCCTAAATATTTAATATTTGGTCTACTTAACGCCACGTCTGCGAGTGCGTTTCACTATCGTTGATACGCCGTTATCACAATCTTAACAATCAGGGACGTGTCGCCATGTATCATCATTCATCATCTGTAAATCTTGACGTGATTCCGATGTGATTCGGTGCAAATGTGCCATTTTGATAACGACTGTCACCACGCAAACACTGTGCCAGAGTGTCCTGTGTGTTACGTAATCTTACACAACTGGGGGTTCCTTGCCTCTTGTTTAGTCTCTGTAAGTTCTTCAATCGTTTTAGTATTCAGTTCCTCAGTTACATCGCAATCATATAAATTACACCCAAAACCTACATCTGTTAATTAATCACATTATATTTCTCTATCAGTAATTACATAAGACGAAACGTCATACCCCTGAGCGCCGTATCAAATAATCCTTTACTATGTTTTAAATATTTTTTCTTATCGCTGACGATTTCAAACGATAATGGTTTCAGCAGCTTATCATCTGGAGTAAGAGTATTAAGCAGTATTATATTATAAGGACCAGTGATTTTAGTGCAAGTGATTTATCAGTATTAATGGACTCAAGTGATATTTTTGAAGATTCATAAAAATGTGTTGTCAAACCAGTGGACAAAGCTAATAAACATGTCAGTGAGGTGACGGAAGGACCGGCCGATGGGCTGTAGTGATATAGAACACGGAAACATTCCTCTACTAAAAATTCTAACCCAGGGCCCGGTGGAGAGCAGCAAGGATACCTGCAAAATGACCAAGGGCCCTCGGAAAGTGAAACTAGTCATTGTAGTCAACAATAAGAAAGAGTGAGTATACAATATTAATTATGCTTCTGCAATTGTAGCCTTATCGCGAATATTTGATCTTTTACAGCGGCTTGAATTGCGTCTTGTAATACATTGGCTGTCTATGAATATATGCATCAATTCATATAAAAAGAATGTCGAATTGAGTAAATTGCGAACTTTCTAAACTGGTTGTCAAATATACTTATTTGAAGTGTTCTTTAGGCGCACTTTTTGCGTGAACAAAAATGATGAAACTCGCGTCGTCTTCACAAAACGCTGTTCATGACCTATATGTATAATATGTATACTATATGTATATAGAGAGATATACGTCCGTATATTACTTTTAAGATTTCACTTCTATGAGCAGGCTTCGTGATGTTCGATGACTGTCTTTTTTATAACGCTAGAAAATCTGAAAATATCAAAGCACTATTGGACAACTTAAATTTAGATTTTTACATAGTCAAAAACGGCTGCACCTAACATAATCGACTTCGATAGCGACTTCATTGAAGACCCACATGGCAGAGCAGTCACCATGCCGATCTGACACGCAGTGGGTTCGATCCCCGGCTAGATAGACATCTAAATCATAGATTTCCGTTTTCCTGGGTCTGGATGGACGGAGATCTTATTGTGGGTGTAGAGATATAGAGTGATTGTCTCTATCCCTCAACCCCTAAATGCAGGAGACTGTTCATAAGCGGGAGAGAAACCTGTTCTATGTAAGTTAATACAGTTTTATCGCAATTTAACATGGTTTTTGCAGAAAAAAATATATGATACTAAGCGGGGACCAAACTTCCCCTACATCCCTACATGATATAATGTGACCCCCCCCCCTTCCTCCCTAAAATATCTTACGTAATTAATAAATTTCACGTTTATGTTTTGGCTATAACTTGCCATATACTTTACACTGAGCGAAAACTTTTTATCTTAAAGAAACCTAAACTACACGTAAAGACACAGAATAATCCTACATTCTGATATCCGTATCATAAAAAGCCTTGTTCTTCGTCATTGCCGTCCACCGGATACGACCGATTTCGCCCTCATTACCTCATAATTAAGCTGATGTTACGATAAAAATTAGCATATAATGGTTAGTATTTACGTCTATCCGTCGTTCATTCATAAAAACTTATTAATAATCTTTGTACACAAAGCTTTTTCTGTCATAAATGCTGCTTATGTAACTAAGTTCTTATTTTTGATGTTAGATAATTTTGTTCAAAACTTTAAAGTGTTTAACTTAAACGTCGCCTAAAAGCCTCTTGTTTAATCGAATCGAAGCGTCGTAAAAATCAGATATTGCGGTGGGTCCAGCCACTCGTCTGGGCGTACCCCGATGAGGCAGCGCGCTCAGAGGACTCCGGTTGTGTTCCTTTGGAGATCCCGGAATCCTTTTCGCAGCGCCGAGGACTGACATGGGGCTTTTGTGCGGTAAAAATCCCACATAACCTGGCGCTTCCACGGCGTCAGGTACCTTTTGAAGGTTTCCCCTTCGAATAAAAAAGTCCAATGTAAGGCAAGATACTGGAGCTGGCATTTATTGCATTAAACCACTACCTTCACGAAAGTTATAATATCAGCAGTCATTTCTTCATTTTTTTGTGCTTGCTTTTGGACAGTAAAACACTGAGCTGTAAATACATCTACTTTATAATAATCAAAATTTTAACTACCACCGATAATTTATCGAGGATTTAAATTTAATACGTTTACAAGGAAACGATTTATTTCTTTTCAATCAAATACAGAGCTTAAGTACTCATTCCATATCAGTCTAAATTTTATTTAAAACGCATATCATTATCGAGGCATGAATTTTATCATAAACCTTGGATTTATACGCTAACAATGCACCACATTTGTTATACATGATGCGCAAATCTAAAATGCAGTTTCAGCCTACAATCGGTTAATGTTTATAATATTTACACTTTTAAAATTACACGTTTGATAATAAACACTTCATTTTTTTTTATAAAAATGAAGTAACACACGAGCATGCAGCCCTCATGATGGTAAGTGGTTACTGCTACCCATGGACACCTGTGAGCAACTTCAAATAGAACACTAGCTACTCCCGAGGATTAAGATGGTCGCATGATATATGAGTGAGCCGACAACCACACCCTTCCACCTCACGCACTAACTGCTTCACGCTAGAAATAGGTGTGGCGGTCTTCGATCAGATATGTACTAGATTAAAGGTCACGGCTCCAAAAATGGCAAGAGAAATAAGACCACAAATGAAATTGTGGTCTTATTTCGATATAGTATCGTCTAACCATAGCCAACGAGCTG
>DWNE01008276.1:0-11639 GCA_018249875.1 Cecropterus toxeus | reverse complement strand
CCGAAAAACGTTTATTTCAGAATCTACACTAATAGATATGCAGTTTTTGACGCATTCGTCCATATGTAACACAGTACATTTATCCAAGCATATTATTTTATTGAAATACTTCCTCTTTGCGATCATCCATAAATTACGTCACACGATGAGGGGAAGGGAGGGGGTCAATGAAGTGAAATGGTGTGACAAGGGGGTGGGGAGAGATAATAAATTTCGTGACGTCACATTTAAAATATGTTATTAAAATGTCATGTATAATTTGAGAACTGCTGTTTCTATATATACATTTTTTTGACGACCCGCGTGGCGGTGCGGTCACCATACCAGTCTACCACGCAGTGGGTCTTGGGTTCGATCCTCGGCCAGGCAAAAATGTGAACGATGATATTATATTTATTTCTGTACTGGATCTGGGTGTTTATGTATTCGTCTTTGTGTGTTCATGGCACCCACGACACAGAAAAAAATTCTACTGTGAGGCTATGAGTGTAGAAAGCGTTTCTTTATTTTTGTTTATCAAATGTGACGTCACACTAGGAAATAGGGGGTCTCACAAATATGACCAGCTGTGACAAGGACAGGGGGAGGGGTCAAAAAGTCGGGAAATTTCTGTGACGTCATTTATGGATGGCCCCTTTCCCTCAACATTGAAACTTCATCAAAGCTATTATTGTTATCTGAATATTGTGAATTGTTGTTTAATGTGTATAAGAATATTGTAATTTGGCGTGAGACTGTTGATGAAGTAAGGAACAACTATTTATTGTATCCATGCTTAAGTGTAACTACTATATATAGCTAAAGTTCGAGGCTAATAAAATATATAAAATAAAATCAGTTTTTTATTTATATATGATTTCATATTATATTGAAATTAAGATTGAAAGAAAATATTTTTAAGTATTAATTTGTGTTGGTAAAATTTATTTTTTGTAGTACGTAAATATCACCTCACAAAGTCACTGCACAATAATTAATAAGTGTATTTTTATATTATATGTTGATACAATCTCTTTAAAAACATCAGTGTAGCTTCAATACAAAGTTACCTTAGTTGATTGTATAGTGAAATTAGGTTGTTTATAGATAAATAATTACAATTATTATTACTGATTTATATTTATTAACATTCTCATTCAATAATTATATATTATATCATCGTTTACATTTTTGGAAAAACCAAAACCATACTTATAATTTAATTATGTAAACATTAGTAGTACCATTTATTTTAAAACAATTTAAATTGACAATATTTTAAACCTTAAAAATAAATCCAAATGGCTAAATTAGAGCAATATAACATTAATAAATTTATTTGTTTTTTCCTGTTTATATACTGTTTATTGACTATTAATTAAAAACCGACCAATATGGATTAATTACATAAAACCATTAGACTTTAAATATCAATTTAAAATATAAAATTTTGCTTCAAATATGTGTCTACAAGTAGGGCTATAAAACTACAAATAGGCAAAAGCACGTAATATAAATATAAATTATTTTACAAGATAACTTTTAATTACCATAGAGCATTTAATCAATTACTATATGTCATCTGCAAGTCCGTTTGGTAACTGTTTAGTTGTTAAAATGTGTAATGAATTAGACTAGATAATATTTTATTGTGCCTAACAGTAATTTCTATAAGTATTTTTCCAAAGAGATAATTTTAGAGTATTATTTATTGCGAAATTGACGACTTTATATTTTAATGTCGATATTGCGAAACAATTGCATGGGTCGTGGTGACAGCTAAACTGGATAAGATGGCCGAGAGCCATTTTTCTTCGACTTAATTCACGTATTATTTATGTACTGAAATATCAAGTTATAAGATGGATTAATAAAGATCAGGGGTTCTCAAAGTGGGCGTCACGGCGCCACGGTGCTTCGTGAAAGTAAAGAGGGCGCTTTGAGTCACATTGATTTGACTGAGAAGTTATTCTACTTATTTTCTGTTTTAATTGTAATATGACATAAATATAATAAAAAATCAACAAGTTTCATATTGAGGTGGTTTTAAGTTTTGTGTCTATGTACCTCACTGCTATAACTGTATTGTATGTACCTATTTCTTTCGACTTGTAAGTGCGCCAATGGCTGTAAAACTTTGGGAACCTTTGACTATATCAAAGATTCTCAAAGCTTCTACTATTATAAATATCTTATTAGCCGCTGGTTTCTCGCTCCTTCCTCGCTCTACTTCAACTACTGAACTCGTAATAGGCGACGGTGACGTGTTAGTAAATTATTTTTTCACCTTTTAAGTATCATAAAACAGAATCTTTCGTAATTCTACCATAATAGAAAATGCTTACTAATTATATTTTTCATTAAAAAATAATCAAATTAAAATCTCGTCAACAAATTTTCCAAAAGTAATATCTTCAACAACGAAACAAAGGCATGCCTAAAGATCATTGGCCAAATGATGAGGCTATTCATTCCTTTAATATACAGATTTCGTTAGAATAAAAAAAAAAGTTTATGTCAAGTTTTGTTCGGGTTCAGGTGGGTTTTCCTCGTCGACCGGCTGCCCCAACGACACGAGACGCATCTTGTATTCATTCAACTTCAAGTCCTATAAGAAAAAAATATTGGAACTGAAAATTTTTAAGTACGTCAATAAGGAAATAGAAAATAAAGACATTTCATTTGACGACATCTTTCATGTTTGATTCTAAAGATAGTATTTTTCTCTGATGACCTATCTTACCCCTAAGGTTTAAATAAGAAAAGAGAAAAAATGAGCATTATTAAAGGAAAATGTTTATAACAAGTTTTCAAAGTTATAAAAATCAGTATGAAATCACCCTTAACACTTGGATTTTATAAACAAAAATCAATACTGACCTGATCAGCGAGCAACTCCAACAAATCATCCTGATCCTTCTTCAACTTTTCCAACTCTTCAACAGCAGTCCTCTGGCCTTCCTGCGCCGTTTTCACCACCTCGTTTAACCTGACCACTTCCTGATTCAACTGCTCCACCCGGGCTTCATACTCCGCGACCCTGGGATCCGGAACGGGGATTTGGACCGGTAGACTGTTTGTCGACACCTGGGCTTTGAGTAGCGTGTTCTCGTCCTTGAGAAGCGAGTTAGCTGCTAGCGAGTCGTTGAGTGCACTCTGGAAAACAAAGTCGTTTATTAGTTCTTGCGAATCTAATTTTGATAACAGTGTGACGACTTAGAAAATCATAAAAAGATAGCGTCACTAGTATTCTAAATCACTCTAACGAAACATTCTTAACATGCTGCATATGTACAAGCTTCGCGTAGACTATCGAAGCACAGTCGTCTCTCAATTTTGTTGAAGTTATATAAAACATGATTGATTTTTTTTATTATGAAGTTAACAAGGATGGATCCATTTTCCTCGCCTACTTGCCATGAAGATCATTAGCATTTCATGAGTCCATGCTTTTGTACGCACGTTTCTTAACACGTATAGTATGCAGAAAGATAACCCGATGAAAAATTGGTAAAAACAGGAAAACGTCATCGTTTTTCTGTATTTACCTGACAACTGTTGTAGACAGAATGATATAATACCTGCAGCTGAAACCATTAATGGTATCCCGCCCAGACCGTTGTGTGTACCTTACATTTATTGGCTAATGTGGGTGGAACATGCTTTGAGCGTAACATTTATTAGCCAATTTAGGTTGAACTTCATGTTTTTAGTGGCCTACAGGACTTCATCGTTCCCCGCGTACCTGCAGCTGTCGGTTCTGCGCGTCGAGGCGGTCCCGCTGCTGCAGCAGCTCGTGCAGACGGGCGTCCTGCTGCCGGATGAGGCTCTTGTACTGCTCCAGGTCGGCGGCGGGCGGGCGCTCCGCCTCCGCCGCGGGCGACGCGCGGGGCTCCAGGCTGCTCGTCAGCACGTCTGAGGACAGACGACGGAATACTATACTGGCATAACTATTTATAAAATGAAACTAGAATCGTTGCGATTTGAGATTCGATAAAATGAAAATGCATTAAGAAAGCAGACAGATCTACAACTAGATGGCGATGTACCTCCTGTGGATCACGCGCACGATTTTACTGCGTGTCTTATGTAAGAGCTCAAGTTTGGTATATGCGAAATAAGATGTCCGGATATGGACTGCAGTGTTTACGTAATCGATATTTGAAAAAGCATAAACCTTTATATCCTTAAGATTAGAAATATTTAAAAATTATTAATTTTCACTTCTGTTACACAATAAATACTTCAATAAATAATATGTAAGCAGATATCTAGATTTCCTCATAGAAAACGCTCCCATCTTTGTCTTCAAAAGTAACAACACAAATATATAATTTCAAGTATAACCCGTGTTCTATATAAAGTTGCTCACAGATGTCCAAAGGTTTAAGATTGAAATAGTAAATGCTCATTTACTATTTCAATCTTAAAACAAATCACTTTGTAACTATAAAAATACACACATATATTTTTCAAAGAGTAGTTTCTAAAACTTACTTTCCAACGATTTGAACAGCCTGCAGAACTCATAATCAATAAGTATATCCGCGGCCGACTTGCCCCTGAGCTGGGGGTGTTTCGCCGCCTTATTGTACAGCTCGTGCTTGCACACCTCGCCGAGCTTCGCCGTGTACGTCTCTATGCCGATCCTCTTCAGCAGAAGCTGTCGGAGGCACTCCCCCGTGTAGTTCTCTACTGAGTCGTCGTTGAAGTGGATGCAAATGCCAAGGAGGAATGCTGACAGACCTGTATTAATAGTTCATTAGGCTAGGTTTTAAATTAGACTGTTTAATAGTGCTGCTGTGTTCTTCTGAGGCATGGTAAGGCGTTTTTCATTTTATTTTTAGGTGTAATAACTGTGGTCCATTTCAGCAAAGGATGACTTAAGATTTATGATGATTAGAACGTCATAGTATCATATCATAAAAAAAAAACAAACTATATGTAGGGCAAAAACTTAATGATACTTGTACCACCTCGAGGACGGCCACGACGAAGCGTTTTAGTAGTGCCCATACCGAGGGCTAAATTTTAAAGGTTTCTCCCTCGAAACAAAAAAGGCGTACCTTATATCCACTTAGGTATGGGGAATGCAATTCAAAATTATCGGATTTTTTGAAAAAAAAAAAAACACTTATAATGAAACTGAGTCTCTTTCTAACTACTAGCTATGAGACGCACATATACACTTACACACACGCTCACGCTCACAATCACACACACTTACAAAATACATAAAACACACGTACGCCAGAACTGCGTTGAACATTTTCATAGATATAAGAGGCATCTAACACTTATTCTTTAACTGTATTTGTAAATGTTCCAGCAATTCTGTATTTTTTAAATTCTAATTCTGTACTCCGAGGTGGGCGTAAATAGTGGCGACATAGTTTATACTATTGCCTATTTACGACAATATCAATTGTAAAACTATTCTTTGATCTCGCTTGAAACCTTGCAGCAAACACACGTTCTCGTCGTGCACGCTGGATTCAATCCTCAAACCGTGTCCTGTAATATGTCTAGTGTCACACGGTGTACCTTGCAGCAGACACTCGTTGTCGTCGTGCGTGTTAGATTCAAACCTCAGTCTCCTGTAATATGTTTAGTGTCACACAGTGTACCTTCCAGCAAACACACGTTGTCGTCGTGCGCGTTGGATTGAAACCTCAGTTTCCTGCAATACGTTGAGTGTCACACAGCGTACCTTGCAGCAGACACTCGTTGTCGTCGTGCTCGTTGGAGCAGGTCTGGTTGACGAGGTAGCCCACGCCGCCCGGCACGCGCAGGAAGGCGCTCACGGCCGCCGCGCACTCCGCCGTCCACTGCGACAGCAGCATCAGCAGCGCCACCTGCGACACACCTCCACGTTACCTCCACTGCTGGAGTCCGGACACAGCGTTCATAGAGTTTGGTAGAGACAGGGTTCGACTAGTAACATCGTTAAAAACATCAAAACAAAAAACCCGACTTGTTAAAAAGACATTTGTGTTCATAATGATATACAGTAGAACCTTTTTAAGTCGAACCTCGATCAGTTGAAAACCTCCAAAACTCGAAAAAATATTTTGTTTCCTTCCCCTCAAGCCCCAAAACCTCCATTACTCGAAATCTTAACCCTCTATTAGTCGAAATAATCAGTGAGTCCCTGCAAGCTATTTTGGTATATATTTTGCCCCTATAACTCGAAAAAGTAATTATTACCTCTATAACTCGAAAAAGTAATTATTACCTCTATAATTCGAAAAAAAAATAAGTTATCGACTTTAAGAATTTGCCGACAACATGTAGATAAAAATATGCTTGTTACCTCTATACGTTGAATTTTCATTCATTTCACCTCTCTAACTCAAAATTAGAGTAAGAATGAATCTTAACCTCTACAAGTCGCATCAATATCCGCCGTAGTCGAAATAAAAACGATGTGATAATTTATTTAATTATTGTTAATATTGTTAATACGAACAATAAATTATACATGCAAAAAAATATGCTCACATTTGAGATTTAACTACTGGGCTGAAATTAATATTATGTTCTTAACATACATACGGTCTATGAAAAGGACAATCTGCAACAGGATATTCCGCGCTTAAATATTTTTAAATTACTTTGTTTAATAATTTTCAAATTTTTGTATGAAATTTACGAAAATCATTTATCTATCTAGAATCTAGCCTTTTATTTATCAACCGCATATTGACCACCGTCACTTTTATAGGTCAGACATGCATAAATGCATGATAATTGATCTGTCCATTGCTCATAGCCAATTTAGGTAACTGAACCAATTATGTCTTGACATTTGAGATACAGTGAATACAGAATTTATATTCCAATACAATCGGCGTCACCTTTTAGTAGCGTTCAACGGGGTATCTATTGATTGCATAAGGCGATTTTGGTAATTAATTTACGATTTCTTCTCCTTGGTGAGATTAAGAGCGAGATGTCTCGTTCTGTGAATAGTGAGCCTACTTACCTCATGTGAGGGTGTTCAAAATTAGAAAGAAAACATGTTTTAGGAAATGATTCTAACAATATTACACGATTTCTTGCAGAAAAATACATTAGCTGTTATAAAGCTTCCCCATCTACATGAGATTTGAAACCTCCGCCCCCCACGTGAGATTTGAAGAGATTCAACCCAACTCCCTACCCGACCTCCAAAAGATCACTTGATGGATGTTCTCTAATAAAAATATGATATAGTAAGTATATGACATAACTTCTCACAAACCTTCGACTGAGGCTTGGTGGTTTGCTGCAGCAGCAACGTACACTGATGTAGTAACGATACCGGCGAGCTGCCTATATTGGTAGCTAGCAGCACCCGTAGCAACTGTTCCTTCTGGGCCTGGTTGTCGATCAACGCGTGCATCAGGGCTACAGCGGAGAACCAGTTAGAGAGAACATCAGAAGAGAAGAGTCCACCGCAGAGCAACTGCCCGCTGGTCAAGATTGATACGTCGGATGTGGACGGCAGCAGCGTCTGCACGAGCCCCGCCTGGCTTAGCTCATTGTGGTATAAGTAGCATTGGAAGCAGTAAAGGATAGCGCACCTGAAGGCGGAAAAGTATTTACGTCATTCGAAAAGAAACATACAGACTAATCTAGGTTAAGCCAAATGCAGCTTATAAGATGTATTTAAGATGGTAAGATTTTGATGGTTTAATATAGTATCGACTCTACTCGATATTGGTAACGTATATATTACTAGATGCCGTTTAGTATAAACGACACACTTAATTTTATGAAGCATTCATAATTTAGATGTCATTTGAACAATTTCAGGTAGTTTTCAGAGTCAGCTGGAACATTTAAATGTAAAATAGGCAGCAAAAGAAAGTAGATTAAAACTTTATTCACCTTAGATAAATTGGTTGTTTCTCATTCACCATTGACATCAAGAGCACGACGATGGCAGGTCGCGGCGGATTGGACGGCGCCACGACATTGCCGATGAAGTCTTGATTTACTGTATTACCCCTGACTACCTCTCCCACTGTATTTATCGTCTCCGTTAGGATGTCCGCGGGAACACCGCTCGCCATCAATATATTACATAACGCGTCTAGTAAGCCAACGTTCTTCATGATCTTCTGGCAGCTAGAGATAATTTGCGCGGAATTCGTCGGCGATACCAAAGTCCTCACAATCAAGAGCATGCAGTGGACGTTAGAGACCTTCTGGGGCGACCAGCCGGCTTCCTCCGAATCCTCCGACGTGTTGAACATCGGCAGCATCTTCTGTATATAGCTTCCTTCTTTGAAGAAATTGATGTTACTGCTGTTATTCTTCAGTAAATTGAACATAAGTAAGAGGCAGTCTTCCACAATGATACCGCCGTCGGAGTACCCTTCGCTGGAAACGATTTCGAAGAGCCTATCGAATGCGTTTTCGAATGCAACTATCTTCTGTATGTTAGCGTTTCCGATGGTTAACTTTATCAGGGAGAGAAGAGTTTGATTCCTGATCACTTCTCGATTATCGCCAAGAAGATCCATCATTTTGGAGACGCCCATTGGTTTTACGAGTATCACTTCTTGAATGTCTTTTGGTCTGTTGGTCAGCATTGAAGTTAATAGCTGGATGGCGGAGAGTCTTACCCTAAAATCATACTCGTCTAACAGATCAAGAACTAGCTGAACGTTATGGTGATCTTTGAGAAACACCTCCGTGAACTGTTCGCCGATATTGAGAGGCACCATGGGATTCTCCTCTTCTTCGTCGAACTGTGCTGGCGACATTATATTGTTTAATGTGTCTAACGCGTAGTTTATAGTCTCGTTGTCTGCTCTGTCTAGCTCTAGAACCTTAAAATAATATAAGTTTTTTAATCTTTGAATGTGTTTAAAAAACTGATATATGTGCAGCTTATTGAATAGCCAATTGTGTTGCTGTTTTCCCAGTATGAAAATGTGGACAGACAATTAGAAACGTTTTTAATTTGTGTGGACGAATATTGTTCAAATATGGTATAGTATGGTTTTATATATAGTAAACTTTGAACTTTTTCGTTTTGTAAGAAGGGTTGCATGCTCACTTTCATATGAGACGACCATCTTAGACCTCGGTAATTGCAATGCATCTGTGATTTACTTTAGATAGAACCCTTATTTTATATGAAGTTGCTTACGTATATCCCTGGGAGGTGATTACTTACCATCAGATGGAATGCATGCCTATTTCTTGCTTAAATGGAAAAAAAATAAGACAGGGTTTCTTATGAAGTACAAATAACAATAACCTTCAGATTGACTTCAGGAGTAACCAACCACTTAACATCAAAAAACCATTAAATCATCAAACATAATAAGGAAGAAGTCAGTTAAAAAGATATGAGTGTATAACTTAAATATTTTTTCAAGTAAAACAAAAATACTTTTACTTAATAAGCTAAAATTAGTGTAGAACACGAAATTAGAAATTACTATTATTCTGCATCTGTGATAACCACTTTCACTTTCTAAGTTGAAAAAATTTGAATAATCTTTACAAAGCTTAACGTTTTATCTAAGAATGGAATTCAAAATCTGATATTTCGAACTGAACATATTAGGTCACATTTGATATACACCTAGTACCAAAACCATTAAATTTAGTTCACAAACTAACCTGTTTTAAAGTATCCATTCCCATTGCACCAACTTCAACCCGGTACTTCCGGGACATGGCCTTGAGGGCACGACAGGCATCCCGGCGGTCCTCTAGCAATGTGGAATTGCTCACTCGATTCACAAGGCATTCCACCTGAATAGAAATTTAGTCATTTTATTTTTAAATTCTTTACGATTGGCTTGTATTGAAAAATGTATTGAAGAGTGTTCTTGTTACTTGTGTTTTATTTGAACAGCTTCATATTTTTACATTGTTAATGCACATTTTATTACTTGTTACTACATTACTTAATGAGAACAAATAACAATTTCTTTAATATGTTAATTAATAAAGTTCTGTATGGTATATTCTTTATTAACTATATCTGGCATGAAAATTGTGAATTTTTAAAATTCATACAAACCTTCCTCTGCTATAAAATGATATTATTGCAAAACATAATAAAACTATTTTTGGTAAAAAAAAATATCTAGCTATCCAATACAAGATGACATGGCAAGAGTCCCATTAATTGACCATGAATTTAATTAAAAGGAGCATTATGATAGTATTATAGTCGAATTGAGTGCATGGTATTGTACATCTATCTATGTATCAGCCTTCTGAGGTTCATTTTTTACATAGGCCTCCCATTGTGGGGGTTTTTGGCAAATAGTCACCACACCCAGAATGTGTGTTGCATTGTGATCCAAAAAGTATGTTCCTTATAATAACACATGCTAAACAACAAAAATATGCATTCAATTACTTTGTTGTTCCAATTGATGCGATTACTTATCATCATAATTTATGCCACTTTATAAATGATTGCTTTACATAATTATTGTGTTAATAACTTGTTGATGATATTACTGTTGCTATTAACATAGGTCTATAGATATTAACATAAGAACAGGTTTACACAATTTTATTACCTATAGACAATTATATTTTTTTCTTTATTTAATTATACCAAGGAGGAGTAGGATTATTAATTTATGTTTAAGGTTGAACTCCGTTTTACTAATAATGCAATAGTAATTCAATTACTCTATAAAGATCAGTTTTCAAATGAATGTTCTCCTTAAAGTATATTTGTAAAACATGCCTCTTAAAACTATATGGTTTTAGATTAATCAATCGTGCCTTTATATCATATACAAGACAAGAAAGTGTGTCCCATAAACATGGATTCGAAAAATGAGTCTTTAAATTCCTTGGCACAAATTTATTATTTTCATTTCCCCTACCGTCCTAGATTCACATTTAGTAAAGGTTCTAAGAGGAAATATACATTGCATCTAAAAGTGGCTTTAATAAAAACTCATAAAACAAACATATTGCGAAGAAATTTTATAAAGTTCAATCGATCAATACATTTTATTCATATGAAAAAGATAAAGATAAAATGAAGTGGAATAAAAAAGTTCGCCCACACGAACACATTCGTGCGTGTACTTGTCCCAATTATAAATAGTTCGCATTGGATCAAGGGAAATATGTGAAATTCATACGGTTTCAGACGCTGAAGGCTGCTGGCCCGCTTCCGGCGCGCCTAGCACGGTTTTAATCCCACTTTTGAAGAAGTTCATCTTCGCAGGATATCTTGATACAAATAAGGTATATCAATAGCCGTAAAACATCACACAAATCGAAGAAACACCAAAATTATTGTAAACTAAATACACATCATAGCGACACGTCAAAGCCGATCTTGTAATCAACTTGACGTGACTTTGCCTGACTGATTACGATTTATTTTGACATCTGTCATACTAAATGTCATCAAAATGACAATTTGTTTATATTTTTTATGAAAGCATGCTTCTTAGATTAATAGATCGCACAGCTGGTAGCTTTCCAGGTGGTAGAACCAATGTAGTTCGACCGGGGACGTATCACCGCCACACCTATTTCTAGCGTGAAGTAGTTCTTGCGTTTCGCTGGAAGGGTGAGGTTGCCGGCTCACTTTTATATGAGGCGACCATCTCGGTCCTCGGGAGTAGCAACGCATCTGTGGCCGACTTCATATAGAACCCCTGTTCTATATGAAGTTG
>DWNE01008275.1:0-11640 GCA_018249875.1 Cecropterus toxeus | reverse complement strand
CAGTAGTTCCTGAGATTAGCGCGTTCAACCAAACAAACTCTACTGCTTTATAATATTAGTATAGATAGTATAGATTAAGCTCTGACTAAAATATATTGAGAACATCGTCTAGGATGCTACAGACAAATACAGAATAATTAAACCACCGAATCATTAATGTGAAACAAATACATTATTAAAAATATAAAAAACGACTGATATTTGGAAAGGTCTATATACCATAACAATATGGGTATCAAGTGTTAGTAGCTTTCACTTGATACCTACACATATTGTTATGAAAATAAAAAAAAAGTATTTTATGAGAGATGGTTTTATGTTCGACTATGGTTGTTTGTATCCTTATTTATTCTTAACTTCCAGAGTTCAATCATTAAAAATCACAACATAGATTGAAGTTTTTATAAACTCGTTACTCGCGCAATGACGAAATCCGTGCATACTCCACGTAACCCGGTAATTTGCGTCAAACTACATGACAGAACAATATTAGCGTGTCATTAAAGATTACGTTGGATGGTCCGGTATCAAAAAAAAATAATCTTCAAATGACAATTATATTATAATAAATATATATAATCCTTGCATGAAGTAATGCAGAGCGTAAAGATATAGACACATCCTTATCCTTACTAACATAAAAATGTGATGGTGTGTGTCTGTTTGTTTGTTACACCAGTCACAATAACCACGGGTCCGATTTATATGAAATTTTGCATGGATGCAGCTTATTGCCCTTGTTAATCTATAGAATACTTATTATTTCAATATATTTCACTATTAAAGGATGGCGAATACTTTTATATCCTGCAGCGATACACGAGTACATAAGCTAATAAATAAATAAACTGTATATGTATATATATTGAAGCTTTTTCGACAAAATGCACAGAGATCCTAAAAAAGCATTATTTTCGAAATTTTATACTTTACTTCACATCAGTTCTTTACGCGACGATCGTAAAAGCAAGCGAGCGACTACAAACTGCATAATTGAGGAAGTCCGTTTCGTCGCAGCTGGCAATATGATACTGTTCTCTATTGAATTGCTACTAACAGATTAATCAAACGTAAACTATTCTTAAGCATAGAAAATACGAAAATATCGTCGAGCAAATATTTAAAACGCTTTCTACATTCATAGACCCGAAATGCAACTGACTCCTGTGTCGTGGGTACGATGGACACACAAAGACGAATACACAAACTCCCAGACCCAGAACAGAATCTAAACTCATCATTCAGTCGTATGTCTGGCCGGGGATGGTTGTGTGTGTTCGTCTTTGTGTGTCCATGGCACCCACAACACAGGAGAAAATCCTAGTGGGGCAATGAGTGTAGAAAGCGTCTTTTTTTTAAAGCGTCTTTTTTTGTAATACAGCACGAAAACGTAGTTGAGGTAATAAAAAAATGTAGGGCGTATAAACTCCCTTAGTTCGACCGTTGAGTTCCCTAAATTATTATTAAAATGTCATTAATAACACCAGTTGTAGCACCAAATTTTGATTAAATTATAAATAATATAATTATGATAAAATTCACTCAGAGAACGATAAAGCAAACATAGTAATTTAGTCAGTCAGGGCATACCTGTTTTTTAAAAACAAAAACTCTTAATAAAGGTTTAGACAACGTTTATATCTATTAATACGTTCCAGTAACTTAATTTAACATTAAAATTAATGCCACGAATGTATACTCAAACATATTAAATATTTAAATGTTTGTGTGTCAAAAGCCTGTTTCATTAAATGAACGGTCTTTCATAACTTAGTACTGAATAAAGGCGTTTCAATTAAGAAAACATGCACCGAAACGAGTTCGTACATAAAAATTCAACACTCATTTCAGTTTAACGAAAAATTAAAAATTCTACATAAAGGATATAAAAAACATTTAAGCAATATTAGTTTTGTATAGCAACGCTAACAAAACGTACCAAGCTGAAAACTAGTAAAATTGTTAAAAACATTAAAACAAAAATCCCTTTTTAATAAATCATTATTAAGTATTTAATTTAACGGTTTATATGATTTTATTTTAAAATAGTTAAGTAAAAGTATTATATTCAGAATACATATACATTCAGAATAGTCTATTTACTAGCTTTAATTTGATACCCATATTATCGTGATTGTAAAAAAAACCCTTCTTCCCCCCTTTTCCCATATTTGCAGTCACTACTTTTAAAAACCGTACAGTCTATGTCACTTTCCAAAAATAATGATAAATAAATAATGATATGTCATACGTCACGATCCGTCAAGACGTTTGAGCTGTAGCACGTGCCAAAGAAATCGACATACATACAAACAAACATACATACGCTCGAAAAACATTACCCTCCTTCTGACGCGGTCGCGTAAGATTCTTTCAACGGGCCTTGTCCATTCAGTTTAAATATTTTCATCGTATGCGCCCTTATATATGCATGGGAAGAAAATATGTATATCATTTAGTGCCCGCTAGCGGCTCCGCAGTAATCCGGGAGATTAAAGTATGCAATTCGTAATGCTGCCTACTGCAACCAGGTCACCTCGTTTCGACTGAGACGACTAGAAAGATCGTATGAAACTTAAGAAAAAAATATCTACCAAAAGCGACTCATTACTATCTTGTCGCAATCCTCAAAATGTTCTGGATTTATGTTTCATCAATGTGCTAGATTTCCAATATTAGATCAAATTTGCGAACATATTAGGGGCATTCAGCTATTTCAGTTTCTTTGTGATACTTTCCTTCCCCGCTAACTAAAATAATAATTGTCCCACGGAACATCCATCGCGTACTGAAATTCAGTATCATCTTTCCATCAATTTATCAATATATGAAAAGAAAGGAAGTAAAAATTAATTTATTGAACTGTATTAAGGGATAAATTGTGCTCTTCCACTATATAGTATAAAATACATATTAGAATATTAGGTCGAAGTAACTTGTGAGAATTCTACCGTAATACAAGTGTAAGGATATATTTATTATGTGTAAGAATCCGAGGGATTAAACCATGCACATCGTAATCCGCAACCGTTTATAGCTCCAACCGGGTCACCTACATCTGACGAGTAGACTTTAGAGACGATTATAGAGAACAATGGAAAGGACTAGAAAGGGATTAGGTTTAGACAGTTTTATATATGAGATCGTTTCTAAAAAAGTAAAGGTAAAAGGGACAAGTGTATAGGACGAGATTCATAACTTTGACGAACATTGGTAAGTTTGGAACGTCTAACAAAAAATATTAAGATGACGATGATTGTTTAACACCTCAAACGACGTTTAGCTATAGAGAGAGCGCTGTCCCCAACAATGTGGAAAACCAAATAATTACATGGCTGCTTAAGGCCTTTTCCTACTTTTGAAAGCCGAAAGAGAGCCCAAGTTAATTCCATCATAATGTTCAAAGTTGGAACAATAAAAGTATCATATATTTTCTAACTCTCAAAAAAAAACCTGTGATAAAGAAGAATCGCTGCTAATGGAAACCAAAGTAAGATACAATCTGCATTCGAAGTAAAAAGGGGTGCATAGTAACAAATAATAGCAAGTACTAGTTGGTACTCATCTAACCGCCTGATCTGCATCAAATATGCAAACTGTTGGATCACGCACAAATTGCTGAGTTTACAAAAAAAAACATATTAAATGTGTTACCACAATCGGGGGTAAATAACCTAATCTACATAAAGGAAAATGAGTCATACTAAAAAATAGGACAAGAAAAATTTACCAATGTTACCCGTCACACTCTTTTAAAAATGTAACTTTACCTATACTTTCAGTATTATGTTACTTTTCGAAGCAGGAATTTTTATTATGACTAAACGCAAACAAGTTATACACACCGTGTCCCAGGGCTTATTCAGAAACGTGCTTACATTGTAATATGTCACTTGCAGTTTTAAATCGCACACGTGTATCATGTATCCCCATGCACGTGTATCTATATAGAGTATATACAATTTACTTTTCATTACAAGTGCTCAATACTGAAGGAAATTGCTACTATAATGTTGTTTTATAAATTGATAAAGTTGAGAAAACATTGGCGCTTGTTCGAACCTTCGATTTCTGCTTTAACTTCGGCCGATTTTGACCGAAGCCGAAGGTATTTCCGAAGGTGGCCGAAGTAGAAGTTTCGGTCGGACACTATTTAATAGTGAGTAATATATTAGTTGCAATTAACTCAGCAAACTCAGAAGAGAGAGAGGATAAGCGTGGACGGAGCTATTCTTACTTACCTTCGGAAACATATTTAATAATATTTAGCTCAAGGAACATGCGATATTACGGTCTTATTTCGTGGTTTAATGAAAACCGGCACGGCATTACCTTACTGGTTAATTAAAAAATATTGTCAGAATTTATTAAATGCCAAGATATTGTGTAAAATTTTCAAAAATAATTATATAAACTCATTTACCGTGTAAATTGATATTTGTATATTAATGAATGGATGAACAGATTGTGTTAAATTAAAACATTTAAACTTTCTAATTACAATATTATATAATATTAATTAAGTTAACATGTGTCCGCTTCCATGTAAAGCGTGCCGCGATAAATCACGCACGGTTCGATTTACTTGATTCATTTGAATATCCCACACACACGTGTCTGTTTTAAAATCGAATCGTAAAACTGCATGTACTTAGCAAAATACAATGTAGGTGTACTTGTTTTACGATATTTGGCCCTTTTACCTTGACGGATTGTGACGTATATAACATCATTGGAATCGTCTTAGATTGTGGAGTCACATAAGCTTAACAATAAAAAAATTAGCGTATGTAAAAAGAAAGGGCGGGGAGACGGCTTTTTTAATATCATAACAATATGGGTATCAAATAAAAGCTTATAAAAATACCATCACAAATGGATTTATGTTACAAGATTATTATGTTACTATTTTGATGCAAACTCTTAAAAAGCAAAAAATTTAATAAATTGTTAAAAAACAAAATACCCGGCTGCAAATTTTAGTTTAACAGTAGGTTTATTTTGTTTTCATCATGATTTCTTGCATGCAATAAACTTAAGTATTTAACCACATGATAATAAATAATCAACGTTGTTAATGTAAAATATCGGGAACAGAGTTACCAATGTGTAATATTGAAGACGGAAAGATGCACCGGCGTTTGTCCACAGCCTGTTACGAAAAACTGCAGCTTTTTTCCAATACAGTTCTTGCGCATTATGATTCGGCTAGATTGGACGACGCCATTTTCTATTTTAATATATTGCATGCATGGACGGATGTGACCCATTTAATGGACAAACGACCGCTATAAACAATGGATCCGATCATAATTTTATAACGACTTCAGAAAAAAGTAACAAAAATAACTCGATATTAGCACATCGATTGTAAATTAAAATTTTAATGCTGTTCATTTTCGTAAAAAATACCATGAAAAGGTTTTATAATTTGTTTTATTGTTATTTCTACAAACCTAGAATAAGGCGTAAGATATATATTTATTTAAGGATTTTTATCCTGTTACGCCAAAGAAGTATACCTTATAACGTGTGTACATAAATACACACACACACTTTTTTAATTAGTAGGTTAATAACACAATAAAAACAACAGTTACAGAAAATTCAGATTTATCAGTGTGGTAACAAAAAGTCGATACAGGTACGTAGATATAATCGATGTTAAATGGTACAATAAAATCTTCAGTGCAAGCCAATCAAAACAATGAAAGAATTTTTATGTTATCATTTCGATCTACAATTCTGTACGCGGAAGTATAAATACCGAATGAATAAACACCACATTAACCCACTTGGCGAATATCGGACTCAGTTGCGCAAAATAACTGAGTTCAGTTTTAGGTTATTTCATAGGTTTCACAATATAAGTAGGCTTAGGACGGCCTCCTAAGTCCTCTGCATCCTAACTTACTTCAGCAGTCGTATATTTTGACCGCTTGCTTGTTCTATGTTATTATTGTCGGAATGTAATGACACACCATGCTTGATATAGTGCCTACAGTTAGCAACGCGTAAACATTAATGTAAGATTACTTGAAGCTAGCCTGCAGTGATTCTTTTAACTACACGTACATTGACAATACATCATTTTTCGGGTAAAAGAAAGTCGTGTATAAAAGTGAACAAATAATAAAAAATAACTTGCAAACAAATCCTCATCCTATTGTAAAATAAAACGAACAATACGAACGAGTACGTATGACCAAAATTAACTATTTGAGAGGTTTAATCTTTCGTAGCACTTAGGTCGACGAAAAAAATACTATTTGTTAATTAAACGCTGTGTATTAAAGTGAATAAATCAAAGTTTAACTTGCAAATTAATCTTTGTACAATAGTAAAATAAAACGGACTATACGTACGTACGACCAAAATTAACGAATAACACTTTACGAATTTAATCGCTCGTACAAAGCTAACTACGCATATCGCTCAAATGCACTACCAATTAAACAGATGACACAGGCTGAATTCGATATTGACGCAACATTGCCATTCGTCACTAATGACAAACTGACAAATTGACAGATGTGTCAATACCGCGCACGACGCCGACAACTAGACGATGAAATATTGGAGCAAATTAAATTAATATTTTGTTACTTTACAGTTTCCCATGTTTATGGATCGCGCTAATAAGTTATAATATAAAATGTGTGATTGTGCAATATACACACAGCAGACTTTAACTTAATAATAATAAATAATACTCCTTATCATAAGGATATTGACTTAAGCTTTTTCAAAAATCGATTAAGTAATCTTTGCAGCCCATATTCGTATCTTATTTTGAATTTACCAAAGTTAAGCTCTTATACAAACTATGGAGTAAAATCGTAAGCGTGATTCAGATAGGGGTACAGCGCCATCTAGTTGTGGTGCCGGTAACTGCTTTTGTAAAGCATTTTCGTTTCATCGAGTTTCAAATCACAGCGATTATAAGGAAAATTCACTTAAAAAAAACAAAACCCTATTAGTACTTATATTTAAAGACTTTTTATTTACGAACGATAAATAATAAGCCCTAAAAGTTCAAGAAAAAAGTCATTGACAATCAAACAAACATCATAAACGAAGTTACCTTAGACAATATCTAACTCGTTCTATACTTGTAATGCCAATCGATACCTATATTCGTTATTATTTTTGATATTAATACTTCTCAACTCTAATAAACCGCAAATCCACTCCACCACTTCAGTGGTATGTCTATAATGTATATGTTTGAAAGAAGATATTTTATATGTGAATATTAGATGACGGTAAAGCGTAGTAGTCGCTTTATCATACATATTGTTTCAGATTCGTTTCCCAGTCGAATATTTATATAATGTTTTTATATTTTAGATCTGTATGTTTGTTTGCTTGCTTGACTTTATCAGGACACATACTATAGTATAAAAAAGGAAAAAGAGTCTGTTATTAAATAGATTCTTAAACAAAGAAGGTCGTCCTTCATCCATTATTTTTGGAAAATAGATATTTTCACGTATTTTGTTATGCAGGTACGTCATTCTGAATGCATGTCATATATTGACACAGTTGTGAATAATTTAGTTGCATGTATTGGATATTCCTTCGTATTTTACATATGAGAAGGTAGCAGACAGCTTTATAGTATCATAAACAATTTTACTATAAAAAATAACTGTAAATGCCACAAAATATCGTATGTAAATCCTCCCACTGTTATCCCCTGAAATTTTATTATACACCAAATACATTACATATTTTAGAAAACAGGTTTAAAGCAATGCTGTACATTTTTAAGATGAAACTGACAAATGCCACTCACCAATCTGATAGTAACATCGGCATATCAACAACAGAAACACAATCCAAGAAATCACTATCGGTCCGTCTTGCACCATGAACATTTCCATTTCTCCCAAAGACACTTACTTACACCGATAACAACGCAAACTGCCACGCGGCAGACGAAATAAAAGCGAGTAAAAAATCGCTACAATTCTACTAGTATCTTAAAACACAGGAAGAAAGGAGCAGCTTCTTTGTTTTCACTATACCGAATGTATACAAAAAGCATGTGGGTAGTGCGGGTCGGTGTCTTCGGCTGACACTAAAGATATGCGAACGCCGACGACCGCTTGGCCGCTTGGCACAAGACCTGATGCCGACGTCCAAACGTTCGACGAAAAAGTCGTTTAATTAACCCCGCACCGAGGAAACTAAATTTTTTTATTATTTTCTACTGTTTTTTTTAAACTACAGATCGTAAATTCTGTAAGCACTCGTTACAATATTAAATTGTCTTATTTGACTATCGTCGTTTTCAATTCACGCAGTAATACGACTAATTTTATTATTAGTCGGCTGATTGACATCGACTTTTAGCCACTCAATAAATCACATATCCGGAATGTGAAAAAGAAAACAATGTACGTTCGTTTTCGCCCTCCGCTCGGGAGATCCCGATAGAATCATTGATGAGATAAACGCGCGCAACGAACCCACGCTCTCGACTGACCTGCGCCCGCGCACGCGACCGTTCAACATGTGTCGACGGCACAATACACTCGTAAAATGATAACTAAAATAAAACACGCCTCCCAAGGAGTCTAACAAACAAAAACTATCTTGTCGAGTACGAAATCAACCCTGCGATAAATGTAGTATTGAACATTGAATGAGTGTCAATGAACGAAGTGTGTCGGGTGAAATGAACGGAAGCCAAATGTAATTGACCTGCAAAATACGCAAGGGAAGAAATTCCAAACTATCATTAAAGTTCCCTCTCGCGGCTTGTACGCAACACGATTACCGCAATAATTTCATATCATTGTCAAGTTTCAAGTTTCAACAGTTACCAAGCATTAATCTATATATTACGCGGCGCAAAAACTGAACGGCTTTTTACGAAAATTAAGTGGATGGAGATGTATAAGTAAATTTGGCACAGTGTGTGTTTGTATGTGAATGTAGAAAAGCTATTTTTGTATTTTAAAGCATTAAAATACATAAAAATAATAATATGTACATTGTTACCATACGTTTCATGCACCCGTGCTTATATTCACCCATATACACTCTTCTTTTGAATTTAATATCGTTGTGGTGGTTATAATTTAAGAAAATATTTTATTACTTAAAAAACTGCACAGGTTAAGTTCTATTTAATGCCCGCAATGATTGTACAACTTCTTAATTACCACCTAAGACCCATGGTCCTTACTTAATTTTATCAGTCGCGATCGAGCGCGTTACGAGTATTATGTGGAAATTACTTATTGTATAAATTCATAGAGTATTTTGGTAGAATTTGGTAACATTTTTAAACACACATACTGACAAATAATGTAAAAAATATATATATTCTGTCCAATAAATTCTCTTTTATGCAGATAAATGCAATGTACATATCATCATACAACCTTTTACATTTATTATTTAGTATTTTCTGGGCGTTTACTAGTGTTATTATTTGACTTCCCAAAAAACATTGTTTATTAAAAATATTTGACCCAAAAATTCGTTAAAAGTTTAATGAGTGCTTTTCCACGAAAGCAAAACACAAATTATATTCATTTAAAAATCTGCTAAATTCATAATTTAAAAAACTAAGATTTATGTGTTCTAAATAAAATGAATATTTACGACGGGAACGCATTTGCATTCCCGTCGGAGTATGCAAACTGAATGAATAAATTTAATTTACAACATACCTATGTATATATTTCTATAATTCGGAAGTAACAAACGAGCATGCGGTCCACCTGATGGTAAAGTGGCCACTGCCATCTACGGTCAACCCTAGATAAGATTCTTAGCTGACGTTACCCATAGATGTGTTGCTACCTGAGGACGAAGTTGGAATACCTCGGATAACTATGTCTCCCTTACCACACTCTTCAGATTAGAACACAACAGCGCATAATACTAATATTATTAGGCAGAAATAGGTGTGGTGTTTCCATAGTTGAACCACAAAATATTTAAACCACCTTTAATACTACGAAAAAATTCCGATAATTTACACTGCGTCAAAAGGAGTTTTGACTGTTTGAGCGTATGTATGTATGTCCATTTCTTTGGCACGCGCTACAGGCCAAACGGCTTGACGGATTCAGATGTATGACATATCATTAGAATCGTCTCAGTTTGCACAGTGTTATAGGCTATATAATACTTAAATACGGTCCCTAGAAAAAAAGAGGAAAAAGGGGGGACTTTTTATTATTACCACAATATCGGTATCAAATGAAAGCTATTAAATAGACCATTCTAATAATATAGATATTACAATAAAGTATTGTAATTTCACAATTTTGACGAATATATATATATCATTATGAACAAAAATAGTGTTAGTTTGTCGGATGTATTGTTTTAATTTTTTCAACAACGTTAGTAGTTTACTTTAACATATTTTACATAACCATAATTACATTAATTACCCTTAAAACTCAATATGGTTCACTATAGCAATATATTGTACGTAAGTTCCAATACATCTCCACTTTATTAAATTGTAATACTGAATCGAAATTTGGATACTTTGTTTATTAAGCAAGAGTATTTACTAGCTAAACATTACGATATTAGAATTGACTTTGAACAGTCACAGATGTTATTCAAACGTCTGAATAGCATGTCTCCGAACTTTCTAACAGTTCGAGTTCAGGCTAAGTGTTGCGTGCTATTACGGGCACTTATTTTAATTACGGTTTTTACGATTATTACTTAACATTTCCTTTTTTTATCCGACTGCATCATGAGGAGGTTAATGTTTTCGAGCGTATGTATGTATTACGTTTGTTTGTATGTATGCCCCATTTTTTGGCACGCGCTACAGCCAAAACGGATTGAGGGATTGTGACGTATGACATATCAATAAATTCGTCACCATTTGCAGAGTGACTTAAGTAAACTATATAATTTTCAAAAACGTCGCCTGGAAATAGACGAAAAAGGAAGGGCGAGGGACGATTTTTTTTTTACTATGACGACCCGCGTGGCCAAGCAGTCACCGTACCGGTCTGACGCGCAGTGGGTCCCGGGTTCGATTCCCGGCCAAACAGAAATATTAATGATGAGTTAAGATTTCTGTTCTGGATCTGGGTATTTGTGTATTCGTCTTTGTGTGTCCATGGCACCCACGACACAGGAGAAAATCCTAGTGTGGGATTATGAGTGTAGAAAGCGTGTTTTTGTTTTTCTAGGCCAGAATTAAATAAAGGGCACGTGACATTGATACATAGAATTGATCAAACACATTTCAAAGTCGCGATGTTATACACTGATAAGGTTGCAAGATGATAATAAAGAACAAATATCGGTTTACAGACAAATATTGTATGTGATCAGGGTTTATTGCCGCTTAAGCTAATTTACATACAAATTATATGGTTTGATGATAGAACTAATTGTGTTCTGACTGAGGCGGTACCACCACACGCGCAGGCAATGTAGTCATAATAGACGAGCTTTTTCCCGCGGCGCTCGCTCGGGTTATGTACCGCGGTAAAAAATATTCTGTGTTGATCCAAGCCATAAGCCATCTGTTAAGCAATCCAATAAGTTTTTACGTGAAAAAGTAAGAAAACGAGCAAGCAGCCCACCTGATGGTAAGTGGTTACTGCCGCCCATGGACATTTGTTAGCAACTTCATATAGAACA
>DWNE01008274.1:0-11640 GCA_018249875.1 Cecropterus toxeus | reverse complement strand
ATATTATCAGTATTACCATTGAACATTACCAGTATTACCATTACATATTACCAGTATTACTTATATTACCAGTATTACGTATATTATCGTTCCAATGCCAGGCGCGATTTTCCTCTCAGGATTTCAAACAATGGGCTATAGCATAACCATGCTAGCTTACTGTGGATTGGTCTCCGCGCACCTCAGCATCGATTCATAATTTGTTTAAAGTACAAATGCTCGGTTCTTTTCACTATTTGCTTTCGACGTTAAATCATATAATCTTACTTACTCTTAAATACGATAGTTTGTGAGGATGTTTATACAAAGAATAACGAAGATACCTTTGTTATTCTTTCACGCAAAAACTACTGACTCAATTTTGGATGAAATTTGTCTTACAGATAGTTTTTTTAGCTGGATGATTACATGGAACCTCATAACCATGGTAATCGTGACCGAGCGTAAAAAATATAGAATTTTATTTAAACTTTAATTTCCTACCACCGCTTTGTAATGTGCTTTGATTATGGACAAGAAACTGAGAAAATAACACAAGATATTTATTTATCGGCAAAGTTTTATATAAAACAATTAGTTCTATCGAAATACCCTACTCAAGATAGTAGAATATTCGAGTACTGGCCGAGAAAACGTAAATTAATTAAGAACGAAAACATCAAACAAGAAGGTCGCGGGATCGAATCGGTATTGAATTGTTCACAAAAGACCCTACAAAAGCTATTCGATGTCGAGAATTCCATTTCGAGAGGACGAGGGAACAATTCTTGAAACAAAATCATCAAGGGTTCTCATAAATTGTATGCATTTTATATTATAAGTGAGTCTCACTGTTGCCGAATGTTAAGTACTGAAAAAAATGGGACACGTCGAATCAAAAGAACAACAGACTGTCAAGTACTAACTGTCAAATAATTCATTAATTATTTACTTATTCAACTGATTTTTAATACGTCATTATAATGTTGTAATGTGCAAATTTTATAATCATACAACGCTATGTCTTTGGGGTTGTAATTTCTAAAAATTCTTTCTTATCGCTCACTTACACCATGAAAGGAACCTTTGTACCAAATTTTAGGTTTTAGGTAGGTACAGTAGTTTCGGCTGTGCATTGTTATATGTCAGTGAGTCGGAATTGCCTTTTATATATACCTATAGATAAATGTTACTCCCCTTAATAACCGCGTGCTTTAAGAAACCTGGAAAATGCAAATGTATTATTTCCAAAAAAACACATATCGCATTAGGTCCCTTTTATTCTTCCAAGCAATATTGTAGTCAGTTTCCGCGAAAGCTAATCAGTTTTAAAAGTTGTAACGTTGTCTGTGCCTCAACAAGGGTAAGGACGATTTTCTAGTATGGACCTTGTATTAATGTGGCAGATTCCTGGTATTACTGGTTTATAGCACTGCTAACCAAATTCGTCAAAATACTTTTATAATGCGTAATTGATATTAATATTTATATAACAGAAATCAGGTCGCCCATTATTCGATACTTCGTACCGCCCAACGCCCGCCGCGAGGGATAAATAATAATTACCAAAAAACTACCAAAATTGTTTGTTAGTCGCCGCAACACCTCATATTATTTAATTTCTACTTTAATATTTAATTAATTATAGTATTTGTTTATACTATACTACTGTTTTCCTTTTTAATTTTGTATTATTAAGAAATGTGATTGTTATTTTATAACTGTAGTATATGTCGTATGTTTAATTACCGCTTATCGCTTCCACTATTACAGAGGAACTATATTCAATTAAGTCGGAATATTTTGGAATCGAAATATTCAATAATAGCTTTAAAAGGGAGCGGCGTAATTGGAAATTCTACACCCATAGCGACTATTGACGGGGTCGTTTTGACCCGAATGCGTCAGAATGAGGATAATGGTTTTAGCTGTCTGCGTTAGAGTGAATTTAATATTTACAGGGCTTATATACGTATGTAGTTACTTATGTATAAACATTTTCCTGGCACACGACTTGAAGGAGTCGTTTGATGTGTCTTAATTCTAATAGTAATAAAAATAATACATAAGCATAGCACCGGTAAATATAAAAAAGAGTAGGAGGGATCCATTTAATTTAACATAACGGCATTCTTAATAAATTAAAGCTAGTTAGATCATGACAAATAACGTATATTCACTGCAGTCTCTAATATTACCTAAGAGTAAATTGATTGTCAGAGCGACTGCATGCTCATTTGTAACTTATATGTAATAATATAATATTACCATTAATAGATATTATTAACTATTGGCGTATTAAGACCGAGCAATTATTTAATCTGGCAATATCACAAACACGCGTACTGCGAAATATCTAATCAAACAGTGTTGTACTAATTAACTTAATTAGTATTAATTAGAACAAGAATATATACATGTGTAGGTAGTATATCTCTCTAGGGAATCGTCAGTTATCTGAAGACAAATCTGTTTATTCAGTATTCAGTGAGACGCTATCCTTGAGGGATATGTTGGAACACTGCTTTATCTACCATCAACAGCCTTGGCCACAAATAGCAAATGTTTGCCGCCAACCTTTGGTAACAAATACTATCGCGTGTTATTCAAGTCCATCCTTAAAGAATTTCATAAGATTCTTTATTTTCTACATTGAATTTAACCCAAATAGAAAGATACGATCCGAAACTCATAAACTGATCAGACTTTATAATTAAATTAGAGTTGAACATAAATCTTTATAAAGTCAAACATTCCTGATATCAGATTTTCGTAAGAAACCGGCAAAAAACGACCTCATTCTTATCGGCAACTCCATAATTACGATATAAAATAAATTTATTTTCCCAACTTTTGTCGTCAACGTAAAAAACGGGGCGGGTGTTTGAAAGTTTCCAGACTCCAACGAAAAATATAGGTTCACTCCTAATTTGCCTAAATTGCTCTTTTAGTTACTTTTACCTTTTGTTTTCATAAACGTAGTATATTTGTAGTTCACCTGACGGTTAGTGGCTACTGCCGCCCATGGACATTTGTAAGCAATTTGTGAACTTCTTCAGAAACAATTGTGTTTTTTTATCAGATTGTAGTAGGAAACCTGCACGCAGTACACCTAATGGTTAATAAGCAGACTCATTTAGTTCTGTCTGAAGTCGATCACAGATGCATTGCTATTTTCGAAGATTAAGATCGTCGCCTCATATATAAGTGAACCGGCAATCACACCCTTCCATCTAAACGTAAGAACTGCTTACGATGGAAACAGATAAGGCGGTGGTAAATTCGCGGTCGAACAACACTGGTTGTACCTTTGTTAAAAAATTACATACACATTGTTTTCTGCTTCTTAATCTGCAAAAAAATTACATAGATGCCGTTTACAGCTTTTCCATTTTTTCGCGAGTCGATATACAGAATTACCAAGCTTTGTAAAGTGTCCCGGGCCTAAAAATTTTCGATTTTTCCCGATGAAACGCAAACATGCTGTATCGGTTCGTGTAACAGAAACTCTTTTACACATTCAATGCATTTCCAATACAAAGCCGTGCTTTTTCAACAGGAATTTCGAGCGTATTTTGATAGCACCAGAATATTTATTTACTCTCTGGAAAAGGTAATAGATTAAAGGTTGAACGTTTTAGGAAATAGTAAACTAACATGCATTTACTACATGCTTATCACACATCAGTGTCATTTTTAGACCAGTTTTAGAGAAGTTTATAGATGTTAATAGATGACCAAAATCATAATTTCAGTTACTTAAGGCTGACCCCAAATGTGTTGTTACATCTGAGTAGATACTGTGTTGGAAAGGCTCTCATTCTTGTCTGAAACATACAATACTTATAGTACTTTACAGTGTAGCAGTAAAGATAAATACTAGATTTAGCCTTGTTTACCAGCGTAAATAATATTATAAGTATGTGTTAATTTAGGTCAACTATCTGTGTGCCAAATTTCATTCCAACCCGCTCAGTCGTTTAGTCGTGATAAAGTAACAAACACATATCCATCCTCACAAATCTTCGTCTTATAGTATTAGTAACGACGACCCACGTGGCGGAGCGGTCACCATACCGGTCAGACGCGCAGTGGGTTTTAGGTTCGATTCCCGGCCAGACAGAAATATAAATGATGAGTCTAGATTTCTGTTTTGCGTCTGGGTGTTTGTGTATTCGTCTTTGCATGTGCATGGCACCTACGACACAGGAGAAAATCCTACTTTGGGGCTATGAGTGAAGAAAGCGTGTTTAATTTAAAGAACCAAAAAAAGTAAGATGTATCATTATATAAATCACAATCCGTTAAGCCGTTTGGGCTGTAGCGCGTGCCAAATAAATGACCATACAAACAAATAAACATACATACATACGCTCGAAGAACATTACCCTCCCTCTGACCCAGTCGGGTAATAATCTTGGATACAAAATAATTCACTTATATTCCGGTTGAATTTTGATTTAGTCCAGTGCATCCCAATTACAAAATATTTACTTCTTCACTCCCCTTTACTTATTCTGTTAGCAAGCAAGATCAGAAACTTGATATCCATTCTTTAAAATATTGCTTACGAGATCAGACGCTTTGATGTTTTCGAGAAGAATGTATTACTTCCGTTATGGGTACATAACCACGACAAACAAATATCGTCATGGAGTAAGAAGTGGGGATAACTAGGGATGTTCCACATAATTTATTTATTCACAATTCGCAAAGCAATATTCTATATATTACGTATTATTATCTGTGTTACTTTATTATCTGTCTAATATTTCCTACTTCTAACCAACACGTATGTACTTGAATTTTAGAAAAAAGTATCATTTATAAAATGCTTCTTACAATCACCTAATAATAAATATTACTCCTACGTTTATTGACGTACTAGTTATATAGGCACGCATGTGACAGAGTACAGAAAGACCGACTTATCATGAAAGAATTTATTAAAACCGAATGTTATAAGTTTTTTAATAAATCTTGGCGCCCAGAGTGAATTCTAAATAATTTATGTAACCGCGTAGTTTTGAAACTTTCAAAACTACGCGGTTTGCAACTGAGGTGCTTACATGGCGTTCCCACGACACAGCGGCGAAGAATCTCAGGATATATTTTTTAAGGCGAATACCTCACAATTTGCTAAAGGCAAATAACATTAACATAACACACATTAACATAACACACCTGACCTGCGTGGCGATGCCGTCTGACACGCAAAAGGTTCCAAAGACGTTGGTCAGACTGATATCTTAATGATGAATCTGTGCGTGTGACTCTGTGCGTGTTCATGGCACCCATGACACAGACAAAAATCTTTGTGTGAGGCTATGAGAAAAGCGTTAATATTATATACTTCGATGCACTTTATAATACAAAAACAAAAAAGCAAAACGTATTTAAAGAACAAATATATAAAAAAAAAATACCAACATCTTATTCATTCATTCAATCATTCAAACGAATGAATAAAAACAATCCAGTACATCACTAGCACGTTCGTGTGTACTATATAAGTTTGCATGACCTCCCTCGGCTCAGTGCCAAACAACTAAAGGCTTGGAGACAAACTTTTAGTTTCAATAATTTCATAGAACTTACTGGGACTAGATTAGATAACGTCATGCCAAGCACCGATTTAGCTACTTAGTACAATTGTGAATAGTTTGGATTACCGTTACATTAAATGTACAATTCATAGTATAGAATTAGATAATAATTAATTTCGAGTGGTTGAAATTAATTATAACTTAAATAAAATAACTGTCACTGATCCTAAATTATATGTATAAAAACAGAATCAATTTATTTAGAAACCGCTTTATTGACAGATCTAATTTGATTTGCAGTAGATCAATTGTAAGTCCTACGAGATTTGCTATTAGTAGCATAAGTAGGTACTAGATAGACGGCTATCTAAGTATTGATAAGTTATTTAAACTGACGCAACATCTCTAGGGAATCAGTGAAGGAATGAGTTGATTTAAATCCGTTAATATTTTAATACTGGACAGAAAACTTCGACATCTAAATTCCTCTCAGCCATCAAACCTTCAGAAGTCTTCTGATTTTAGCTAACGTTAGTTTAAAAGATGTGTTCCTCTATGCCGGCTTCTACTTTATGTTTCGGTGAATTTTTGCGTCTAAAAACATTATCTATTTGGAAGAAGTACGGAAGTATGTAAGAATGGAAGAAGCTTATATTAGTAGAAGGAAGAAATATGGCAAATGGACGATGGATGGAAGTAGCACGATAATGCAGTCTATCTCAGTGAAGCAGTTTTTACATTCCGGTGGAAAGGTGTGGTTGCCGGCTCACTTTCATACGAAGCGAACATCGCAGTCCTCGGAAGTAGCAATGCACCTGTGATGGATTTCAGAAGAAATCCCTGTTCTAAGTAGAATTTAATCCAATTGGTTCAAAGTGAACAAATCCGTCTGTAAACATCTCTGAGGCGAATTTGAAGATGCTGATCTTCAAATTCGACTCAAACTTTAAGCAAGACAGACGAATCACCTCCCGAAGGACTTCAGCGATCTAATAATAATTCGATAGATAATTCGGCTATCGATTATATGCCCCGTGCACGGTTCGGGCAATCACATAAACTGCTATAACATTATAAAGTGACTATACAAACACTGACGTGTGTTATCGTGCCGCATAAAAATTCGTAATCAGTTTGAAAAACAAACTTCATCGTCAATCTAATTGTCGCGCTGCTGGGCATGGTCGGTGTCAAGAGTTTTGGTTATAGTCGCCCATGATACTCTAATTAAAACACAATTAGCGCTTATTTTTTTTCAAGGGGTAGCCCTTCAAGGGTTCCTCTCAGCCACGGGGGTAGCAGAGAAAATATACCGGAGTCCTTAAGACTAAAATCCCACGGTGTTCCTTTGTACGCCCTTTGTCAGGACTGCAGATGAGCTTGTAGCATTCGTACGCGGTCTCGACAACGTCTGCCCACAGCAGGGCATATCAGGGCACAGCAGGGCCCCGTATCCTATGCCAATGCCTCGGTTTTGGGGAAAGGAAATGGGTGATGGCGCTTAAACTTGCTCTAATGCTATAGCTTTTCAGAAGTCAGAGGTACGTATCAGGGTTCCAAACCTCGGACTCTCCGATTGAGTGGCCAAACTTTTACCATTAGTACGAGTATAACTGCTTTAAAAAAGTTGGCACCCAATAAATTTCTTTTCTTGGCCGGATTATATCACAATGGCCGTGAAAACAAAATTCCCTGTCTGTTTACCGCACATTTTTCCGGCCTCGGTGTAAACACGCACGGCATATTGCATTCTCTTTCAAACAAATGAAAGAATCACAATCGTCATCCATCATAGTTAGCTTTGATATAGAAAGAATCAGTCAGATATTAATAACAAACAGTTTGGCTTTTCGTTTCCAGAATTGATACAATACAAATCGTTTTATACCTACTGAACTTCTCCAGTAGCTTCGTCATCAAGTGGATTCTTAACTACTATTATATCTACAGTTACTAAGATGTCTGCTTTATAACAGAATTGTAATGATATATTTCGGCTTAAGTATAGCCGGGTAGATACTTAAATGAGTTCAAAATCAGTCTTCAAAGGAAACATTGCAACTGTGACGACCTCAAATAAAAGTCCAATTTAGGTTTCATTACAAATGTCCATGGATAACGGTGACTGCTTTCCCCGAAGCGGAGTGCATGTTTATTTGCTCTTTCAGTTTAGTAAAGTAACGTTAGTATTGTATGGCTATATTATGTTTGCTTCGATGTTATTTACATGCTTATGACATTATGACGTTCTAACTTAATCTTCAGAGTGGCAACATCTATGTATAATTGGTTTTAGATAGGTTTTGACATAATAACGTCGCATAAATCAATGAGCACTGACTGCACAAAAAAGTGACACGTTCCGCCTCAGCCTGAGCGTGCAAGCGAGAGCACGGAAAAAAATTGAATTCAAGAGTGTAAGTAAATGATTATTTATAGCAAAAATACAATTTTTAGTTAACTATTTCTTTGTATTATACAAAATAATGATATTTCAGTGATAATAATTCAATTCAATTTACAGAAGTATGCGAATTTTCATCAATGTTTCTTATGACATTATCACGTAAAACTATCGTCCGTAAACCGACTTTACAGACAACCATTATTTTCCTGTTCAGAGTTTTTGTTTTTAGGATTTTTACAAATACTTATATAAAGTAACCACTATTTAATAGTCGTGTGCATTGCTCCGTTTATTGCGATATAATATGCTGAATAGAAGAAATGCAAGATCGTAATTTCAAATCTGAAATAATTTCTACTTACCTCTCGTTATTTCTATTCGTTACCTGAATATATAAGAGAGGAACAAATACAAAGTTATTATTTTCGATAGCATTGAATACTCTAACAAGTTATATATTTATTTTCAATCAGAATTAAGTGTAACTTAAACATTATCTAAATACGTGTTGATAGACCAATTCGATATTCATAAACCTTCAATTCCAAAATAAGTTGTTTTTACCAGAGTTGCTATGCTATAATAGATTAAACTATCTTAATCATAGCGTAAAAAGTTCCCAGAATCTGAACCAATTAATCTTATTTTAATGAATGTAGCGTAGGAGCGTCGAGAAAGGATTGTAGATCATATGATTATGTTATTTACGAGGAGGATAGATTCACGTCATCATTGGACCGTTTATTTGACGTTATATCGACAGACGTGGAACGTATCAGACATGGGCCGTGATATGTGAACTGACTTACGTGTTACAATCGTTCGATATAATTATATCCGAACTTCGAACTAATCAGAACATACTCGCAATATTTACTTTACTCTTCTATTTCTGAATGTGGTTTCGAACGATTTCATTGATCCGTTTACGTGAACTATTGCACGGAATGCAATGTTTATAAATTTTCTTCCTTGTAATTGTATATGGCTTTGTCTATGTATATTGTTGCTTTATCTATATGTATATTGTTCAAATAATAATATAATAAGGCCAGCCCGAAGCAATCTTGATTAGATGGATATGATCAATATCTTCTTCAAGGGCACGTAAATAGAACATAGAAATTAATGCTTAATATGTTAATGCTAACAATGATTAGGTTATTAGTTTTTTCTTTTTGCCTGCCGTAAGCGAATAAAAGGGGCTTCTGGGGTAGCAGGCGGCAAGAGGCGGAGCTCGAACCGTCTAGCTAGGCGGCCCCGGGAAGGACGACGGTACGTGTGGTCGTATACCGTCTTAAAAACCAGATGGTGCGTTGGGCCCAACCGATCTGGGTGAAGCCCGATGCTCGGTGGCGTTCTCTTGGAGATCCCGGAATCCTTTTTGTAATGCCGAGGACGTCCACCGGGGGGGGTTTTAGTGCGAAAGTAGAAGAAGTAATTAATTAATTAAGAAATAGTAAGTAGTAGAGTGTAAAACTCCCACATAACCTGGCGTCACTCCCACGGCATTAGGTACATTTTGAAGGTTTCCCCCTCGAGAACAAAAAAAGGTTATTAGAGTTTTACATAAAATTGATCGTTTGAGGATAAAGTTGGAAAGCTTTGTATGCTTCACTCATCATATCCTTCTGAAATGAAAAAACTTGTGGTTCAACTCCAAAAGCACCACCGCCACACCTTTCTGCCTGATAGTATGTCCTGCCTAATAGATACAGACTTATTCGAGGCATTCCAACTTAGTCCTCAGGGATAGCAACGCCTCTGTGGTTAACCTCAACTAGGACGTCGATCTTATCTGGGGTTGATTATAGAGTGATGGGCGGCAGTGGCGACTTACCATTGGGTGGACTGCATGCTCGGTTGCTACTTCAATCTTATAAAAGAAACAAAATAACTCTATTGATTATTTATATACTGTCTTGATTGATAAATTACTCAATTCCATATTAATGAACTACGGTAGGCTATTGTGGGATTTTCTTAGTATGTAGACGTATAGCAAAAAAATATAAACCAATTAATAATAATTGAATAATTGCGTAGCAAGTTCTTAGGGTTCTGTACCCAAAGACTTAAAACGGGACCCTATAATTAAGACCGCTGTCCGTCTGTCACCACGCTATATCTCATGAACCGTGATTGCTAGACAGTTGAAATTTTCACCGATGATGTATTTATGTTGCTACTATATCAAAATAACTAATACTAAAAATGAAATAAATATTTTAGGGGGCTCTCATACAACAAATGAATTTGTTTTTGCTCGATATTAATAACACCATAGGTAGACGCTTGAAACATTCACTCAGTATTTAAATATATATTCATTTTCAAAAGAAATAGTTCAATTAATATTAATTAATACTTGATGAGGTCTCCCAACAAAAAGGCCATTTTTTGCCGTTTTATATACAATAACGGAACCGTCGTTCGTGAGTCAGACTCGTACTTGGTCGATTTTTATTTATTTAACTCAATTTGGGTATCACGTAACTTGACTTTTCGAGGTGCCTTTTGAAAGTGATTCCCGCAATGTGGAGAGGTTCGTGTTCCAAAATTGAACCTGCGATCTTTGACATTTCGTGTCGCGCTTTAATTAACTACGCGACGACATTCGTATTAACAAGGATTGCTCTCAAACAAAAAAGAGGGATCTACATGTCAAATGATATGACACCGAGGTAGATTAATTTCGATTTGACAAGTATGAGTAATTTTCCGAACGAGTAATATTTGCGAATTTTGCGAATTGGTAGACTACACACCTTCGAGAACTGTTTTTTTAGAGAATTCTCAGACTATTCTTGTGTATTTAACATAAATGCACACGTCCATACACCATTAACAAATAAATTTACATTCAAATAAATTTAAATTTATCATAATCCATAACAAATATTATGGATATATGAGATAGCAGGGAACCCAGTTCTTGGAGGCTGGGCATTGCTGTCTATAGAAGTCTGTATCTAACATAACTTAAGTATAACTTTAAGTCTGATTCGAAATATCATTGTTTGAAACATTTTATTTTGAAGTAATTATAAGAGTAACCAAAATGATACATCAGTTTGTATCCATTTTGTGTAAGAGAAGTAGCAGTTTTATAGCATACATATTTAACCAGCTTCGGATAAAACAGAATCTAGCTGAAATATTACCTAAAAATTTGCAGTTTCATAGAAAACGTATATTTTACACTCATATCCGCAAGAAATTTCATGATAACAGCACATAAAACATACATATATATGTATACGTTTATATTTAACGCTGAAAATAAAAGAAAGAGGCCTAATGCGCAATTATCATTTTGCTGAAATAACAAAATTATGTTAGAATTTTAGAGAATAAAAGTAGATTGCATTAGTAAACAGTAACATTTATGTTTTCAGACTGTTTCAGAAGGAAGATGTGTTGTTGACTTTTTTTGAGCGTATGTAAATATGTTTGTTTGTATTTATTTGTCACACGCTACAACTCGGCTTGACGGATTATGACTTATGACGTATCATTAGAATCGTCTCTCAAATGGCGCCTACAAATAAGGGAAATAGAGAGGGGGATGGATGACTTCTTACTATCACGACAATATAGTACTGTACCTAGAACCCTAAAAATTGGCACAAGGATTCCTTTCATGGTGTAAGCGAGCGATAAGAAATGATTTTCAGAAATTCAATCCCTAAGGGGTTTATATAGGGG
>DWNE01008273.1:0-11640 GCA_018249875.1 Cecropterus toxeus | reverse complement strand
TCACCCAAATTAATTAATCATATTAATGACAATCATTCAATCAATTATTTCATCTGTTACACAGTCTTCACAGCAATTAATAAATAATTGATTATCCAAAGTAATATTAATAACCATTCAATTAATTAAGAAATTAATTAATCACTTAACAAATACTACATTACGCTTTGTTGTATTTATAAGCTAGAAAAAGAGATTTTCCTTAATTGAATTGAGAACCTAGTAAAATAGTTACTTTGACCAGATTAGAATACAAATGGAATATATAAATGTTATTGGTACATTTGCATTTAGAAATGTAGATACGATAATGAAGTCGACAATTTCATTTGGAAAACTCACTTCCTAAGCTAAAATCTAATATGGAACTTAATTCGAAAAGTTTATTGTTCGGTTAATAAAACGGAGAATGTTTTAGACAATTGCATGTCCTAGAAACTCGGTTGAAATGGAAATATGAAAACTATTTTAGGTAGACGAGTTGGCGTATTAAAGTTTAGATTTTGAATTGTTTTGTGAATTGTCGACCAATGGGAAACCTGCATGTTATGACTTAATACGTGTAAAGTCTAATCGCCTCCTAATTGAATTAGAATTATGAATAAAATGTTAAAGCGATAAAGGGGCCATTTACCAAAAATAACTTTATATCAGTTTTTTATACATCTATTAAGGAATAAATATGAGAATAAATCTTTATCTATTTATTATTAGGTTACACCAACAAAGTGAACACTTGTACATTATCTAGACATATTACAATGAACTTAATTCTAAGTGTCACCTCAATTACAGATGTAAACTACATGCTGGGAGCAACTAAACACTAAAAATTAACTAAAATGATTCAAAATTATAAAGACAATATACAATAAAATAGAAACAAGAAAGAAATCTTTACACTTAAATAGATTAAATGTTAAATAACTTGAAGTAGACCGAAAATTAAGTTATTCGATAAGTATCTAGTATCTACAAAAATTCATTCCAACATCAATCTTTAGGAGTAGCACTTGTTACGCATCGATCAACATTTTTATTTGACGTTAGTCACAGGTGGAAATGTCTACGTGTGGGAGTGATCTCTTCTTCAGTGGAAGGGTGAGGTTGCTTACTCTCATGTGAGACGACCATCTTAATCGTCGGGAGTAGCAACGCATCTGTGATTGACCTCAGATGAAATCCCTATTCAATATGTTGACTGCGTGCTCGCTTGCTACTTCAATCTTATAAAAATACTGGCTGATGTACCCGTGCTTATATATGTGTTAAGGACCTTCCGGATAGAAAATTGAATGTTAACCTCGTATTTGCCATTAAAAGTTTGCTATTTTCTAGCTTCTATTTTTATTTGAAAGTGGAAATATGAAATCTAAAACCAAATGCCGTAGTGAAGTCCTTAAAAAAGTCGCCATCTTTATAAAGAACAAAATATCGAAGTCAAAAGTAGCGTATAGAGTTACCTAACCTAACCAGTTGAATAAGCTACATGCATGCAAAATGTCATGTAAATCGGGCCAGTGTTTCTTGCGTGATTGACTAACACATAGCCACATAACATCTCATTTCTATATATTAGTATGCAATATAGATAAGAATATACAAAGAGCTGGTAAAGATAGCCGCATCTGCAAACCATTACGAAGTCACAATGCCATTGCCACTAATAAAATAGCAGTAAAAGTTTTGTTTCTCTTATTTCATACATATCATTTCTATTCTCTTTTCGTTTACGACCACCTGTCTAATAAATAAAATTAAGTTTTTATGTCCCTATGTTACTGCTTCCATTTGTTAGGGCCGCTTGTAGAAAACAGATGAGAGATATTTAGTTATGACGAACTTTCTTGGGTTGCTTGTCACGTGTGTAGCAAGAGGTAATTTTAATTTTATTAAAGATATTTAAGAGGTATTTTGAGGTTTCATATATCTTTATTCTCATAAAAATATACAAATATAATTATTTGCAAGTTTGTTAATACTGATCCATCGTTTAAGATTTGCATGAGTGAACATGAATGCGGACGAATATAAAAAATATAACATCGTAATATATACATTTTAATGGTATAGCCTTTGATTTACGATTTACATATGTAACTGGATCACCAAAAACTACATGTCGTGAGTACGTGTAACATATTAAATGTATCAATTCCGCGATAATATCAGCTTAAAACCATAATTGGATGATGTCTCTTCATTACACACATATACACCGACAGTACACATATGATATTATTATCCTAATTTAAGGGCTTGGATTGAAATGGATTGATTTGGATTGAAGGGCTTGGAAAAGGAGATGGTCCAATTACGTCCTCAGGTTAAAATCAGGGGAGAATATACTGATGGGTGCCAGTCACCACTTACAATCACATGGTTTGCATGTTTGTGGTCTGTAGATACATTAATAATATAAGAAATGGATATATATTCATCCGTAGATTAGAGAATAGTAGTGTACTCTTAACGTTTACGTACATACCTAATATTTATGTATATTTTCTTCGAAGCTCACTCAAATGTCAAATTTATACGTAAAACTTTTGGTTCAGTACTGTCTGTTTGCTCATGTAAAATTAATACCGATTCAGAATTCAACGCAGAAACAAAAGGTCTGAACATAGTTAACAAAGTTTACTTTTAACCCTCCATATTAAATTTGCAGGTATCCTATGTAAAAATTTTAAACCACCCACTCAGTTAAACTGAGCTTGGAAAGCACGTATATTGTTAAGTTATTCAGACGTAGCATTTTATTCTTGCCATGAACCGAAAATGTACAAAATTTCCTTTATTAATTCATTTCAATTTAATGCAGCGATGAAAATACAATACGAGCACAGATATGCAGAGTTAATTGTAGTGATTTAAATCAGATTACGGCGCTGAAAGCCGAGGCTTCTGATGTAGTAAAAATGGAATTAACCCGCTCTCTGTTGGGAGGTAAGTTTTTAATGGAACGGTATATTTTTATTGCTTTGCATGAAATGTTTTGTCGGTAGCAATTAGATCTATAATTCGGAATTTACTATAGTAGACAGTGGCCATCTACATCAAAGAAAACGTTTAGTTATTATTGCTAGTTTGTAACCCATTAATAATATTTATATTGTTTTATCAGACTTGTCTCTGTGTTGTTGGATTTTAAGATTGCACACAACGATCATCACCTAACGATTATATAAGACAAAACGAAATACATAATTAAAATTAAATAAATTAATACAAATTATTATTAAATTCCCTGCTTGTTGTAGTTCGACTGTGGTAGCGCCTGACGTGAAGTTGGTAGCGTCAAGCGGTACTGTGATTGAAGGCTGAAATAAAGGTAATCTAATATGAGTCGTTCTTACTAAATCTTCAGTTGCAGCTTTAGCCGTCTTTAGGTAGAACTCGAATCGAACATGGGGATCATTAAAGATGTCCATGGGCGGAGTTGACAAATTAACGTAGCATCTTAGCATACTTCATTTCATTATTGCTACATATAACTTAGCCTTCAGATATTCTAGCCTACCCATAATTTATGTAACAATCACCCTTATCTGAAGCTGGGATAAATTGATTTAGCATAAATCAAGCTGAGTAACGCTCCTGGCCATTGGCACAATGAATCAGATATGATTAATATTCAAATTTGGTTTAATATTGGCGTTGAGCCTGTACATAATGTCATCACGTAGAAATGAACGTATGTAGGTATGGTATGTAATATACTTCTATAATAATAAATGTTTTTATTGTAAACTCTAAACTCTTTCTGTGAAAGAATACTAATATTAAAAAGCTTTTCTCAGCACTAAGGAAAGCTTTTTAAAATTAATATTCTTCTAGTCTAGTCTTCTGTGAAATGTTTCATGATTTTAAACCCATCGGTTTAAGTTGTACTCTCTTTTAATAATATTTTTAGAATCTATTTCAGCTTTCATCTATTTTAGGTCCTTTAGTATCGTAGGAAGCTTTCTTGTAAACAAAAAAGGCGTTATCCCTGGGATTTATTATATTGTGGGTGCCAATAACAAAGTTAAAACAAATACCTAAACATATTAAAATTCTAAATTTAAAGATAGAAAATGGATGGAATGGAAATGGATCTCTTTCATAAAAAGCATCTATGGACAACTAGATTATTCCCGCGGAACCACCCGCTTCGGTCACTACCACGGTAGTGAGTGTGCCATGCATCAACGTAGGCCATAAAATACCTGTGTGCCAAATTTCAGCCAAACCGACCAATACTTTTAGCGAGAAAGAGTAATAAGCGCACATGCATCCTCACAAACTTTCGCACTTATGTTTTAAGTGCGTAAGATGTACAATACTAGAATACTAATTAAACAAAATATATATATAAAAAATAGTCGTCACGGGACGCCTGGCAGATGTGAAACATCGTGTTCGTGCAAGTAATATGCATAAAAGACAAGACTGTAATAGGAACCAAATATGTATATAGAATAGGAAAAGTAACGCCATCTACGACGTCAGTATCCCGCACTTATACGAATTAACACCACAGCCGCTTAGTTTCCGTTCGATACTCAATAGTTCCGACAATAACAGATGGCGCAAAAATAAATAAATGTATCGCCACGCCAATAATTCGTAACATAATAATTTACCTGCGCGTATAGATTTTTCATGTCAAAAAGAAAAAAAAATAGTTTACTAATATTAAAATGTAGGACACCTCTACCCATTCTGTGTTCTATGGATAATGTGATAATATATTCGCAGGCATATTGTATAATACGAGGGCATGTGTGTACATTATGTAGACCACTACCGACCGCGCCCTGATTAATTATTTCTGCGTAGATCATATATGTTTCTCGTTATAATTTAATCTAGACATTTGTGATGTACTCGTATTTCAGAATTTCAGACTTTAATTTGGATTACGGTTTCGAAACCGTTGCTAAAATTCACATCTAGTTAAGGTAAATGTTAGAATATTTTAAAATGTTTCTAATCTTGATAGCTACATTAATATTGAGACACTTATTAAAGTTTTATTAAAAGGTTTTTTAGTTGAATGAAGACGCATATTTTAACATTAATAATTTAAATAATTAATTGAAGAGCCAGTAACATAGAGAGATAAGTAATAAATAAAATACTGATGTTACTAGAAGTAAACTTAATGTTCCTAAAAAAACAAATTTAGGAAGGACAATTATATTTAATAATATATTGATATGAGTTGTTAAGCTGAAATTGATCAAACCTGTTACTATGTTACGATGTTTTAAATACTGAATTGCAACAGAGCATGCAGTACACCGCATGGTGAATGGCCACTGCCGCCCATAGGAGCTATAATCAAGATTAGATTAGAGTCCTATCTCAGTATGGCCACAGTCGCGTTGCTGCTCTTAAGGACTAAGTTGGAACATCGGATTATTATGTTTCCCTTACCAAACTTTCCATCAGAACGCAACAGCGATTGAGAAGCTCTATTAAGTTTACTGTGTAATACAGTATGCTCTACTATCATACCACAGGAATAATACGCCCAAAAATTCCAGAACCGCATCCCAATTCACTATTACACGGAACATAAATGTCGACTCAACATAAGCCTTCCAATTAATGGTCTGTTAGTTCCTGCGGGCATTATCATCGTATCGTTACACCGAAAGCTCCAACAAAAGCTTATGTTTAGGTATTTCCGGGCTTGCAACTTGCAGCCCGTAAATGTTAAACAGTGTAAAGATAACTGTTATTAACGATATTATCTGCTACGGCTATTGTTATTTCTTCGCAAAATTCCAAACCATTTTCTAAAGTTTTCGAATACACGTAAAACTATGAAGTCTTGAATGAACTCGGGTACCTATTAAGTTTCTCTTTGTTTAGTATTTTTAATTATAGAGACTTCGTATTCAAATGTAGTCAACTCTTTTAAACATTATATGTGGTTAATTGAGCTTATTTTTGTGTGTTTATGGGAAGAAAGGGGTTTTGGGCATTAACGGAGCACGCTCGCAAAGTGCTGATTCGTTATGCTCATCTATCTACATATATTGGATTGGTCATGATCTTTTCGTAAATTACTGTTCTTTCCATCATGCTATGATAATCAACTTTTGCTTACTTTATGTATGCACTATCTACTCTGTGATACCGAATTGCTTAAGAAAATTAATACTATCGTACGTAAAAGCTAATTAGAGGTAAAGCATCATGCCATCTTTTATTAATCTACTATATTAACTCGGATTGCCAGGTTTTCTTTTTAATTACTCGAAACAACTGTTAAATAATTTGTTACAATCAAAACTGGAGTCCTACCTTTCCTCGATCAGGTGTATTTCTTCTGAGGATTCCGATGGATCGCATGGCAAAAGTGAATATGCTTGAAAATTGCACCGCCATATTGCTGTTATAACTTAAAAATGTGCATGGGTAACGTACGAATAAATATGACAACTGTGCTGCTATCGGCGATTGTAATTTTTTTTGCACTTTTATATTTATTAAAATTTCTACTTTTATACTATTAATTTTAAAAATTCACAAAATAATTATATGTCATGTCTTAGCTATATAAAAATATTTATTCCCACCGTGTGTAGATGATATCAGATAGGTACAGTCAGCCCTTACTATTACATTTATTCGTTCATCATTACATTCTATGCACTCCTAGAAATGTTTTGGTCGCTTTATTCATTGCTCTAGTTCGTCAGTTGTCTGTGATTCCTATACTGAGTGCTAAACTGCTAAGCAATGCAAATGTTTCGTTGCATGTGGCATTACACTCGGATTCCACAGCGCCTATGTAAATTATCCACTAAGTACGTACATATATTATGTTTGTTTCATGCATTCTTGGCGAATTATTTAAGAAATTCCCGTTGTAATGAAATGTTGACGAAAACGCGCCGTCTCATTTAGACATTTTTGGTGCATTTATTTTCATTTAAAAAATATTTCAGTAGGTACTCCACACAAAGTGTTTCGATTCACTAAATTCTTTATGTTTATTCTTTATTTTCAGAATGTTTTAGTATAGCAGAACTACACGAATACTCTTATGAAAATTCAAAGTATTCCACTTCGGTTCAAAACATCGACGTTTGTCTCCTACATTTGTGGAAACCCCCTTTACTGCATGTCTTGAACGCGTAGCGTTTGAATTTGTACTTTGAGGAGGTGCCTCAATGACAAGTATTTTTCTTGACATAAATTGCTTTTATCATATACATTGCATTTCAGGGTAATTTTAGCTAACGTATATCAAGAGGAACACTTTTTTTAAAACATTCGATAAGTCTAGAAAATATTAAATTCAATATATTATGAGCTGTAATATAATTTGAAGATATATTACGGTTTCAGAGATGAAGCTTTATGACATACGAGCAGACGTATTAAAACGGGCGGCTATAAAGTAGGTTTTCCATTTTTACCCTTTGGATGCGGAACCCTAAAGAGGTTATTTCCCATTAGAAGTAGAAAATGTAGTGATATATCTTGTTAAAATGAACACGGCATGTTGGGAACAAGATCTGCCTCAAGTAGGTTCTAAATAGTTCAACGGCAAATGGAGTATTCTCGTGGTTGCATACACGAGAGGCTTAATGCACTTCTTAGATTAGGCGAAATGTACTCGTACTAACATGCACGTTTTGAAACCCATTTTGCTAATTTGCTACCTACAAGCGCTGGTAGGTAGGTGGGAACTTTTTATAAATTCTATGGATTGATTTCGATCTGTGTAGGTTATGGATACAATATACTGTCGATTTGAGGCAATAATCTGAAAATTGAGGATAAAATGCTAAGTTTCTTCTTTTATTAGATACATAAAAATGTCCTTATTGTAAATTATGTGCGAATATTAGAAGCCACACAGCTTATGCGTGTGTTTTCTTAGTTATATAATTTTAGTGTAAAATTATACAAGATTTACATTTTGTTTAAATATATATGTGCCTTATTTTAATGCTTCAATAGTAACAGTTCGGTATAAAATGCGAAAATGTATCACTTAAAATAAACGTCCTGAAAAAGCAAAAAATAACATACAAGATAACTTAGTTTTCGAAAAGGAATTAAATCAACTCACAAACAAGTGTACCAATTCTTACTACGTCGAAACCGGTAATGGAGCATTGAAAGGGAGTACGCTCCAAGAAATGGTCTTTGAAAAGGTTCAAAGAACTTAACTAAGCATCTCTGTACTAAGTAATGGGTACATCGGAACACAAAGCCGGCTGGATGCCGGCCAAACTCCTCGAGCAGATGTTCCTAGATAATAGCTCACTCACGTCGCCATTGTTACCACCTAATCCAGCATTATATTTCTTGAAACATCCTGTTTATTTAGGTTGCTGCTATTAACTTTCTTTAATAAATACGTCGTTAATGGGTCGAGTATATTTTTAAGCGATGGATTGAAAAAGAAACATGATTGTTATTCTTTACTGCTTTCGTTTTTACCTGTTATAAGCCCAGATTAAATTTAAACTATTCCTGACAATTGCTACAAATGCATGTCTGCTCCTGAGCAGTGATGGGCTGGATAATCATGTATATGATAATAATGTGAATAAGAATACAGATCATTAGTATCTATACCGGTGGATACGGATATGAGACCGGATCTCGTCTTATTAGTCTGCGATATTGATGAGGGTGATTATAAAAAGATTTATTGATATTAGTGATAAATTAGTATCTTATTAACTTACGATATCGGAAACTTACTAACCAACTGCGTCAGAAGGGGGGCAATGTTTTAATGCGTATGTTATTATTTTGGCAAGTTCCACAGCCCAAACGGCACAACATATTAGGACATACGACATATCATTGGAATCGTCACAGTTTTCAGAGTAACATCGTTTATATAATTTTAATTTTTACAATTGGCGCCTGTAAGTAGGGAAAAAATAAAAGCCAATAAATAAACCATTCTTAAAATGGAGTAATATAATAATAGCATCCTAATCCTTTTATGTTTATCTTACTATTTTTCAACTATCTCACTAATTAAACTAATTAATATGACAAGTATACTAGTATTTCACACACATAGTGATATTAATAACAAAATACATATATGAGCTCCACCTCGCCGAGGAAAATTGTATCCGTAAAAGGAGAGGGACACAATTTTCCTCGAATATCTGCGATTACGGATCCCAATATATAGCCCATCACTACTCCTGAATATTTAGTTAGTAGTAGTAGAAACTACCGGAAATGTTCCTATGGCCTGGTAAGGTCGACATTTTGTTAATAATTATACATAGAATCAAAATTCATGCAACAAACTGAAAGTTATGAAATCAAATTTGTATATACCCAGAACACAGAAGCAGTATAATTTTAAGATATAAATTAACAGGTACCATGTAATATTTAGAAATCATTTGTGAATACAGGAACTTACGAAAACTCAGAATAAACTAAGAATTAACTTGAAAGTTCATAGCTCTGTTACAGTCACCATGTAGGGAAGAACTGTAAAGAGCTTTCAGACTTAGAAAATAACATTACAATTATCATAATATTATAAGTAAAATAAGGTAATAAAACTTTATGATTTTCAAAGGAGCTTTGAAATGAAAGCGTAGTCTTTGAGTTGTATCAACGTCTTCGTGTGTGAAAGGTCAAAGATATATCTACTTTTATTTAGATGAAATAAATCCATACGTATAATAAAAATAAATTTCTACGTCCGTACGTCACCAAAAACTTGTTAAAAAGAGAGATTACTTGGGGACTTAAAAACAGTAATATTTTTCATAAATATTACGTTAATTTCTACAACTTTTGCCCGTTAATCTGTATGTGAAAGCAAAACTAGTAAATTAAACTGAAAGGATAAGGTTATAAACCATAGCATTATGCGACATTTAGACAAAATTACTTCGATAAAAAACGTATGAAAGCGTGGGGCACTGTTTCTATATTTATAAAACAATTTCCTTATCAAGTTCGTCAATAGTATTACATAAGTTATTGTATGTTATAGCTGTTGATATGTTGTTGTCATTGTTTACATGTTACGTTATATTTCATTTTGACAATCATTTTTAAATGTTAATTAAAAACGGATATTTTTTATTCTTATACTTTATATCTTCTTCTTATCTTTGTATTTGATATGCCTGCAGTGTTTACATAAATTATCAGAGCCAGATCAAAAATCGACATGTATAATTAAATTTAGCCGGGTATTGAACTCGGAACCCTGTGCGTATCGTTGACTGACGATCACTTGATCGGAGGGCCCTTCGGTACAACTTTCATTTAATCTAACTCCACCTTCTAAACATTTAAAATGTTACGCGTTAGCAGTAAGTATGTAAGTATCTATCATGATAATGTTATTGGGAAATGTGTGAAACAGTCGTAACCATAAGCCCCCATTACGTATATCCGACGCGGGGCGGCCCTAATTCCACCACTAAATTACATCAGTCACGGATATGGTCGCACTTAAATTACTTTAAGCAACATATACATCATTAACAAATGAAACTTGTAATTATAAAATAGCACCTAGGGGTTAATATGTTTCTGGTTATTCCTTTATGTATCTGTGACTTTTGATTAGAACTATTTTAACAGAATCCGAATCATATAAATATATTACATTAATTATTTGTATCCGAGATTATCCCATATCATATGAACAGTTTGTGTCGATGAATAAAAATACTATATAAAGTTAATCAACCTATATTGTTATTGCGTTAAATGATGATTTAATGACAGCGATGTAGTTTACGTTACATTACAAGACCTCGAAATTTATTATATTTCAATAACCCATCCCATTTAGCTCTTTAGAAGTTAAATATATAGGAACGCTTTCTAAAACTCATGATTTAAAAATGGGTTAGACCTTTTTCTCAATTACATGTTAAAAGTGATAGAAATATTTAAAAATCGAATAACGTAGCATTACATTATAAATATATAAATTTGTCCCTTTAATTAATTCTTTAGTCCCCTTACGGGTAGACCTTTACTTTTTCGGTATGCATAGTGTATATGGACTTCTTACATTAGACAGTGCGGCCAGAACCACCAGTTTGTGTGTTATGTCAGTCAGCCAATGTCAAATTCTGATCATGTGGATGTATTGATAAATTGCGAGTAAAACTACATTTATACAATTGTTAATTATCTCAAACACAATACGATATACTTTAAATATATAACTAAACAAAAATGTAACAAATTTTAATGAAATAACATAAAATTAATTCTAAACCTAATTAATGATAATTTTAGACGGTCATTTTAAACTGTATGTTTTATTTATAATTAGTATTATTGTTAATTATAAAAGGTGCAATACTTTTTGACACAGTGCAACGGTAACACATGTTCTGCCATTAATCGTATTCTTAATTGCGCTTCTCAAAACATTGTTATAAGTTATCTGTAAGGAAAAAGAGTAAAATAAAATAAATAAACAAATTTTAAGTGTCTGTGGTTTTAAATGACCCACATTTGTATTTATAAGCTCATAAATATGTTTATTTATTAGTAACAAAACCAAAAGATAAACATCGGAATCAATAAACATCGGTGTTTAATGGGATGAGTTTTGAAAATACGTAATAAATAATTAGTTAAAAATTTCAGAAGCCAATAGAACAATTATTT
>DWNE01008272.1:0-11642 GCA_018249875.1 Cecropterus toxeus | reverse complement strand
GGATAATTTGGCTTTTGGTTTAAAATAGTACGGCATGATTTTTTGCACAGTATTCGCATAAGGGTCAGAAAGTTACATAGACTACTTTTTATACCGAAACAATGTAAAAAAATGAGTTTAACCGCATTTGAGGAAGGTATATTGAAAAACGTTCAATTATATGTATGTGAATGTATCATGTATAGATTTATATGCATTTGGTAAAAAAATGTTATTTTGTAAAAATGTACACATTACATTTCTTTTAAACGCGGGTGAAACCGCGGGTTCAGCGAGTTAGGAATATAATTGAGGTTCAGTTGCTAGTTTTTGCGTACATATGAAGCCTTTATGCATTGTTCCCTTTGTCTAATCAACTTATTTTGCTTATTTTATGCACTAGTTGCTGTATTTGTATATGTATAAAATTGAGTTTATTAGTAAAAACCATCTAAGTTTCATGCATCTAGCTCAAATAGATTTTAAGTTATCAAGCCGAAACTTCGAGGGTTAGAAAGAGAAATAAGACTGCGGTACCCTATCTGTGTCTCTCTACTAACGTATGCGCATTAAAAAAGTTCGTTTTTCAAAAAGAAAGAGGCTGCTTTTTACAAATTGCACAGTTTTTGTCATTTCATAAACACATTACGCAAGAAATCAATTACAACAACAAACCGTCGATTCGTTCTATTATACCCAGTTTATTGCTAATTGCACATTTGCGAGAAGAAAGAGATGAGGAAGGTACCGCAGCCTTCTCTCTCTTTTTAACCGAAGAACAGCAAAGACCTGGCTTCCCTGCTCTATCTTTAATACCCTCTACGGCTTCGTAGCCAATTGTGGCCGATTCTACCGGATCTGAAATCCGTAGAAATCCGCTCTCGTCAATATTACGCTATCGATGCACATAAGCGGGCACGGAATAGGACTGTTGACGCAAACGTTACCAAAATAATCCTGAGTGCATGTACATTATGTACTATAACATTTTGCACGTTGCCCTGCGCGTTTACTTACTATATTGAGTTGATTGTATTGAATTATCGTAATATATCGTAATAATATTCGTCGAATATCATATCTGCATTGATTCAATGTTCAGTTCTTGTAATTTAATCTGAACATTTTGCGTAATAAGGCGTCGACTCCGCATGTACTATCGCCGTACCTACTTTTGTTTAATTCCATTTTTTTATATCAGATTGCAATAGCATACGAGTACAGTGATACCTCGAGTTACGCTACCCCGACTTACGCGAACCCGACGTTACGCGATTTGCAATTTACAAATTTTGGAAAGTATATACTCGACCGAAAAGCTTATTTCCTCTAAAAATAATATTAGCATGTTTAAAGACAATTTTGCGACAGCCAAACAAATTTGGAGTCGTCAAACTACTTTTTTACATTTTATGATGGCCTATACAATTTGAAAACCATCAAAATAACTTCTGCTGGTGATTTTATATTTTTATAATTTACGATTTGAATACAAATTTATTGTCTAATTTACTATTTTTTTCTGTTTCCGGCCCTAATTAAAATTAATTTATATATATGAAATTATATCCCCGACTTACGCGAATTCGACTTACGCGGTTATCACTCGGTCCCACCTATCGCGTAAGTTCGGGGTATTACTGTATTGCTTTTAAATTCATTTGGGAATAAGGATTGCCGCGAGAGTGAATGGTTTATTTTATGTTCCCATTTTTATTACTCGACTGCGTCAGTAGCAGCTTTTTTGCACCCATTTGTATCAGTGCTAAGCTAAAGAGATGAAAAGCAATCCTATTGGTAAATTTGATACAAATCTCTAGGTACCTCGCTTATCTTTAGTCGAAAAACACTCAAAAACTATAACGTAGCACCATGACCTTTCAGGGTTACCAAAACGATGACTAGTGCAAAATATAAAACCTAGCCAATAACTGAAATATACCGCTTTATGTAATGAACTGCCAGCCCTCTGACCTGACCTCATTACATATGTTTCGCGTCGTATTCCGACTACCTAAATAGAGAAATAGTCTTAAGAAGTATTGCCGGATGTTTTACAACGAATGTTTACGTGACGGCTGCGACCCTGAAGACGGAGGTCGTGAATCAGTCATGATATAAATTAGTTATTAATAGCTCTCAAGGTGCTGCGTGCATCGGACTTCCATAGTTTTGATATTTGCACCATGATTCTATATTAACGAGTTATAATGTTTTGATAACTCAAAGAAATTATTTTTCTTCATTAAAATAATGTCATAACGATAGAAAGATTATACATTAAAAAGACTGTGAGGAAATTTATCTGCCTAAGAGACCTTTGTGATCCGTCTTCAATTGTATGTAAATCATATTAATCAGCACTAGGCCAGCATGAACTATGGTTTAATAACTTTGAAAATTAATGTACAGTCCGTGATATATATAATAAACACCAATTTTCCATCTGGGTTCCTATTATTCTTATTCCGAAAAAAAAACCACTAACTGTTTTTAGCCCCTAGAACAGTGGTTAAAAACAGACGGACCGCGGTCCGTTTCTGGACCGCAGAACTTGGGACTGTATAACTTGGGACTAATATTCTAAAACAGGTATATAATACATGAATGATACTTCAATAGAACAAGCCTTTTATACGTTTCAGAGCCCCGTGGATTTTTTTTAACTTTAAACATTATTGGACCCAACTTGAAACTACTGGCCTACCCCTGCTCTAAAGTAAACGGGCATAATTTTTAAAATTACATAGCCTATGTCACTATGCAAACTAAGACGATTCTAATGATATGTCATACGTCATAATCCGTTAAACCGTTTGGGCTGTTGCGCGTGCGAAAGAAATAGATATACATACACATAAACATACATACATAACGCTCGAAAAACCGTATATTTATATTTTTATCCTCCTTCTGCGCAGTTCGGTAAAAATATAAATACACGATGTTAAAGTCGTAAAAGATAAATAGGTTCCAAGGCATCAAAGTTAGCTGCGTGCGGCGTGGGAGGTATTGGTACAGTGACGACGAAAACTGTAATTCGCTTAGTGTCAAATGCTTTTTGTGTATAATGTACTGTGCCTATACTATTTGCGCCTTTCTTTAGACAGTTGTAAAGTGTAAAGTTACTTATTTAGAGCAGGGGTTCCCAATTTCATTTGGCCGTGGAACCCTAATTGATCTTTTTTTTGACGGAGCATAAGTAGCTAATTAAAATAACCAAAGAGTTTGACTTTTATGACGTTTAATATTTTATGTTTTGACTGAAAAAAAAATCAAATTATAATTAAAAAATAATGATGTTTCAAGAACGTTTTATGTCACTTCCGACAGAGCGCGGAATTTTGTAGCCCTTCTACGAAACCGCGGGCCATCATTTGGGAATTGCTGATTTAGAGAACTTTCCTCTGTCTTTATTTGTAGGTTGTTCTTATTTGTGGCGAATCGAATGTAAGATTCCAATCTACTTGGGGGCTATCTGCTAACTTGATAAGCGTGACAAAACACAAGAGGAATTTTAACTGAGTTGTCAGGGTTAGTAATGAATCATAGGGTGTTCAGATAGAACTCCAAGAGTGGCAGTACCCCTTGCCGTTAAGCGGAATGTGTGCTCGATATTTTCCTTTTTATCCGACTGCATCAGAAGGAGTGTAATGTTTTTCGAGCGTATATATGTATGTATGTCCAATGTCCATTTCATTGGCACGCGCTACAGCCGGCAAACGGCATAACGGATTGTGACCTATGACATATCATTAAAATCGTCTCAGTTTGCATAGTGACATAGGCTATAATTAAAAAAAATGGCGCTTGAAATTAGCGGAAAAAAGGGCGGGGGGGGGGGCGATTTTTTTAGTATTACGACAATATGGGTATCAAATGAAAGCTAGAAAATAGACCAATCTAAAAGTATATGTATTATAATACTTTTACCTGAGTATTTTGAAAAAAACTCATATAAACGTTTAATTAAATATTATGATTATGAACAAAAATTTCGTTTCAAACAGTCGGGTTTTTTAACAATGTTACTAGTTAAAAAAATAAAAGAATGGAAAGGTCTCGATGACGATGTAAAGCTTTATAAATCTACCAGAGATCGGCCATTGGTTCGTTACCTTCTGGAAGAACTTTTTTAATACACAAGAACAGTGCACCTGATGGTACATAAGGACATCTGTATTCAACCCCAAGTAAAACCAGAGTCTTGTCTTAAAACCTGAGATTAGCCACGGATTGCTACCTCAACGCGTTGCTACCTCTGAGGACAGTTGGAATGCCTCGGATAAGTCTGTCTCCCTTACAACGCCCTTTAGACCAGAATACAACAGAGTTAATACTGCTGTTATTAGCCAGATACAGGTGTGGCATTGGTGCTTCCGGATTTAAACCACAAAGAGTTCTACCACCTTTCATAATAATATTTAGTATAAATACTAATATATAGCTCCGAGGGCTGGTTCTGGGCATATTTTGGCCAGAGGATTAGCTTAGCTATCCAAAGGGAAAATGTGGCCAGCCTCCTTGGTACCGTTCCAAAAGACATATATAAATATATTATGTATAGCGAAAGATATAAATATATTATGTATTTAGGGTAAGTACCTATTATATGTTTTAAATTATTAAATAAATTCTCATCAAGATTATAAAAAAAGTATAAATACTTAATATAGTATTTAATGTTAAATCCTGTAAAGCACTCCATGTAATCTAGTAAACAACATTTTACAGTTCTTCCGTTATTTTAGGAGCTTTGAAGATAACAGTTGTTAGATACAATCACTCTTTAGCGATGTAAACGTGAAAAATGCCGTCAAAAATATTTCATAAGCTTTTTTAAAAGGAATTGGAATTTCATCCAGTTACACTGGACTCGAGTTTATTAAGTAAGTTTAATTAGCGTATATGCTCGCTAATTAAACTTAAGGTAAGATGGGCATTAATTTTATTGAATTATATTCATATTATATTAGGTATGCCACTTGGTTTCACCCGTATATTAGAGAATAATATATTAAAAACAAACAAACTTAGTGTGATGTTATATAACCTAAAAAATATTATAAATGACAATTTGAAAGTGCCCCCATAGGTCTATATAAAATAAAGACATTTCATTTCATTTAAAATTAGGTGGCCTACATACTCGTTTGCTACAGCAATAATACAGCAAAAAGTTTGACGACCCGCGTGGCGGAGCGGTCACCATACCGATCTAATGTGCAGTGGGTCCCGGGTTCGATCCCCGGCCAGACAGACATCTGAATGATGAGTTTAGATTCCCGTTCTGGGTCTGGGTGTTTATGTATCCGTCTTTGTGTGTCCGTAGCACCCACGACACAGGAGAAAATCCTAGTGTGGGGTTATGAGTGTAGAAAGCGTATTTTTTAATAAAAATCTATACAGACACAGAACGAAAATCGGAGGGTTTTGTTTCTTGCTATTTGTTTGCAGAACTCTAAATGTCACTGAATGGTACGGCGCAGTCAATTATCACATTCCTAACTTTACTAGGTCTGAAGTTGAACGCCTAAGTTTTACGAAAAGAAAAGCAGAAAAATACTAACTACCTAACAACTTCGAACACGCAAAATGTAGCTTGTTTACATGCACCAAGGCACTTTCGGTTTTCAAATAACGTGACTCAGTAGTGTGGAAGAATTTCAAACTTGAAATTTTACTTCGTAATTTGAGTCGTAAAAACAAAAAAAAGGTTGGAATATAGTGCATTTGAAGTATTACTTTATTAACTTAAATAAATTTATTGTTTTATAACTATATCTATACTAAAATTATAATGCAGTAGAGTTTGTTTGGTTGAACGCGCTAATCTCTGGAACTACTGGTTCGAATTGAAAAAATATTGTGTTGAATAGTAAATTTCTCGTGGAAGGCTAAGGAACATCGCGCTGTTTGTTTGTTTTTAATATATTGTTATCTAATAAACGCGGGTGAATCTGCGTGATACAGCTAGTCATTAATATAATGCTCAGTTTATTATTTTTTGTTATGGAGGTTTTATTAATATGAATCTGAATTTATTATGCTGGCTTTATTTACATTTTAGGTGATTTAGGTATGAAAATTTCAAAGTGAAACATGTTAAAAAAATACATTCACATCATTTTTCATATTTTAGATAAATATTGAAAGATCGTACGTACTATCAGTAAGACAGTAGACTGCATTTGTTTGTTCGGTCTATATTATAGAAAAGTTATAAAGGCAGTTTTGTGTTATTCTACTGTACTTAAATTGTTTTTCCTTTTATATCATTTTATATGAAATAACTTGTGTTTATTTATATTAAACAGTAACAAATTGTACAATCAAGTGAAATATGTATATTTTTAGCAAACTATCTATACAATAAACCTGCACCTAGAGGAAATATCAAAAATCAAAACATATTTGTTTATTTTTCTGCATATTATAGTACAAAATGGAAACGTTAATTCGTATCCTATACATTTTATATTACTCAATCATGACTAAAAGCTTATGTAGAGTGTATGTTTTATCAAAAACCATCATTTAAAATCTATCAAAAGTGTAGTTTCACAGATTGCAAACTAGATTTTATTTAAAGCTCACTTCTATAAAGCTTTATGCAAGTTTTTAACGGTATGTGTACCCACTAACTGGGTTATGTAAACTAGGCCTACAGTATATCAGATTAAAATTATTATTTCCTTATAAATAATTCCGTGTTCTGCATTCTAGTAGATTGGAAAATGAATAATATTTCGCTTTGTGTATGTAAAGGTAATGTCACAAGTTGTAGCGCACTGGTTGTGCTAAAACATTAATTTATAGGCACATATAACTCCATAATTTTATGTTTCGACCACTAACTAATATTCTAGATAAGTACAGTTACGTAATTCTTTATGAAATTGGTAAAGAAATAGCTGTAAAACTCTAGAGCTATAAAAATTGTAAACTATACTAAAGGCCCTAGTATAATTTACAATTCTATTTATGATTTTTTTTAAGTCGCTTAAATACCCATATTACCCATATATATAAAATGAAATTTATGGGTGTCTGACTTAGCATATATTTGCAAAAAATGGTTGAAGGACTGCGAAAAAGTATAATTGAAATTTCTAAAATTTTTGCCTGTTTGTCTGTCTGTGGAAATCGCACCAAACCCAAACGTTTGAAGTAATATTAAATTTTTAAAAATACATTTGTAGTCCTATAAATCCTAATCCTAGTCCTAAAAAGATTCATCAACTCTAACAAAAGTAATTACAATTTAACGTGGTATTACTTTTTAAATACGGTTGAAAACGCGTGTTTTCGGCTTGTTAGACATTAAATGATTTAAATCAATATTAATTAGATTGTCGTTGTATAGTTGGTAGAGGATGCCGTCCACCTGACCTATCACGGTAAGCGGTCACTGCCGCTCATAGGTGCAACCAATTCCATATAAGACAGGGGGTTCTATCTGGTGTCAATTCCAGATGCATAGCCACTCCTAATAAAAGTGGGCTCATATGTTACTCGAAAGAACTTCATAATATTTTTAAAATTAAAGTCTGTAAATGTACACTTAACCAAATAGGGTATCATCATCAATCCATTGATCGAATCGGTAGACTTCATACACCTTTGTCCCTTTTTACAGAACTCTTAGGTGTGCAGGTTTCCTCACGATGTTTTCCTGTTTTCACGATGTTTAACAGGATAAGTATGACCTAATCATTTGGTTATCTCAAAATAAAATTTGCTTAAATTGAATTATCTCAAAGAAATTTAGTGCACTGCCTCTAGTGCACAGTAAGCGACTTATTGTAAAATGAAGGCATACATGATACTTTCACATGTTCCTTTTACAGTATAGAAAATAAATCGTATTCAACCCGCTTATGTGAAAGATTAATAGGTGCGAGAAAGCGGCATTTGGTCATTTACGAGCCATAGTTAATGTTGATTATGTTGTATAATATGCGTTTTTAACTCTAGTATTTTGAATTCGGCACCAACACAGACATATGTAAGTGCTAATAACAATAAGGCTAAGTAATTACCAAATTATTTATTTATTTAATTACATTAATTATTATGGGCATTATGCGAATGTTAAATAATTTCTTTCAACTATTATGGATAATAGCGAACTTTTGTTTTTATGTTTATATAAAAAATGTAGTTTGTAAATTTGATAAATATAACAACAAGTAAACTTCGATGCACTTTGGGATTGATTAATTGTATAATAACTTTTATTAAAATTTAATAATGGATTGTAGAAAACTTTAATAACAATATTTTTTCTTGTTTTATGTTACTGTCTTATTTATTTATGAAGAAAAACTGAGAACAATTATTTTTAATTATAATCTAATCTAATTTAATATACTTTCTAAAAAAATATTATAAGTCCAACCAATGTGTAAATTTAAAGAAAACACTGTATTAATTTAACCTTTTTGTGAAAATAATTATATCGAACACGAACTGCAGATTCTACACACAAGCAAGCTTTACCTTACAAAGTCTTACCTTTCAAGTTGGAAAGTTGTCGTCGATGTTCCGACGTAAAAAGTTTTCCATCCCAGCAGCTACACGGCCGACCTCACCGACGGAGACTACACGACTGCCGTGCCAAGGGAATCCCGAGCCTTTATATACCGGCGGGGTGACTGAGTAATTCAGAACTTGGGAAAACATCGCCTTTACATTAGGATTGGGAAAATTCTTGGAACATCGCTAAAAATTCTGCGAATTGTACGTTGTAGCTGTACCTAGTTATCTTAAGAACGGTATTAAGAGACAATTGGTATCAAACTCTTTCATTTTACGACTTTTTGGTTTTGAACTCGAAGGTAAGTATATATATATATAAATAACTAGCTTATTCCTGTGGCTCCGCTTGCTTAGGTCATAACGTTTCTTTTTTTTGGTGACGGAAGGGAACCTTCAAAAGGTACACCGAAGCCGTGGGAGAGACTCCGGGTTATGTGGGATTTTTACCCACTCAAACTCCCTCGGTGGCCTTCATCAGCGCTTGCAGGCGACTCCGGAATCTCCAATGGAACGCACCGGTGCTCCCTATCGCGGCGCCCCTTACGGGCTCATTTCTTGGGGGTCATGTGACTGTCCCCTTACACCTTCCAGTGTCTGTGACGTCATACAGCCACACATGCCGCCGTCATTCTTAGGGTTTATGGCTGGCCGGTTCGAGCTCCCACTGAAACCGCCCGCAACCCCAGAGGTAAATATCAACTATCTGTGTGCCGAATTTAAGCGAAATCCGAAAGTCCATTTTTGCGTGTGATTAGCTTGCATTTATAATATTAGTAAAATAATAGATGAAATGAGCTCGCTTTTTGTCTGATAACGATTATTGATTGCATAGTAGAGTGCTTAGACTTTAAATAAAATAATATTCTTAAATAATATGTGTAATTACATGTGTATTTAAGTTATCGGTGTTTATTGCATATTGGCTACAGTTACCAAGCGTGCTGAGTATCTACAGTAAATAATTACAATTTTGAAAAGCCTTGTGCCTAGTGTTGTGACTTCTAAAAGCATAGAAATGAGATGTTTGAATTATCACACACAACTCGGTATTCCTAAGAACTCAGAATGGCTAATGCTACTAAAGGTATCTGAAAGTTATAAAGCTAAATTTACCAGGTGGTAAAACCAGTGTAGTTCAACCGGAAAAATACCATCGCCACGCTTATTTCTAGCGTTAAGCAGATTTTGCCTTGCGCTGGAAGGGATGCCGGCTCACTTATATATGAGGCGACCACCTTAGTTCTCGGGAGCAGCAAAGCATCTACGATCGACTTCAGATAGAAACGCTGTTCTATATGAAATTGCTTAAAGACGTACATGGGCGGCAGTAACAATTTACCATCAGGCGGACTGCATGCTTATTTGCTACTTCGATCTGATAAAAGAAATACATATAAGGATGAGACATTGATGTTGTTGTTCTGGATCTTTTATTCATGACATTCGATAAAATAAGGAGTATAATTACTTTTTTTAGAAAATTTTTTTGGTCGTTTAAATAAACGACCAAAAAAATGAAAAGAAACGAGGTTGATGGATTTAACTGTCCTTTTCATCTTTAGGCCTTACGAGCATTAATGTGATACAAATGATTCATATTGTTGTAACTCTGTACGGCTAATCTTCGGATTGTTTTCTTATCGATTGCCATCCCGATATGATGTAATACAATGAACTAATAGAACGGCGACGCCACGGACGTCTGTGTACTGTGGCTGTGTTTGCTACGAAACGTCTACGAATCTGCTACACAGTTCTACAAAAGCTTTGAATATTATTCTACGATTCGTTTAACCTTTTATTTTATTACCTTCTTAATAATTATATTGGCTTAGTGCGTATGTATCTATGTAACGGAATCTTTGAACAATGTTTTCACCCGCTTTAAAAAGTCGGATCAAGGTCCGATGACAATAACTTGAGAATTTGTCCGATCATGATTTATAACTAACTATCTGTTCCACGCAGTTTCACCCGCGTTTATTAGAGAACAATCTATTAAAAAGAAAACAAACATAGCGTTATGTTATATAGCCTTAAGCCTTCCATGATAAATTTACTATTCAACACATTTTTTTAATTCAAATCAGTAGTTCTTGAGATTACCGCGTTCAATCAAACAAACTCTACTGCTTTATAATATAAATATAGATACAAAACTTATTTATAACTTTTGAAGTTAAAATTTACTTAGGCGCGTTGAGCACTTTTTGGGTAAACAAAAAGTCATGGAAAATCATGGAACTCGCATCATCGTAACTGAACGCTTTCCGTGAGCTATGTATACTATGTATGTACGTCGTTACATAGGTACATGCATAGTATCTCCGTACGTTATTAGTATACATTTTGTATATACGGAAAGTATATGTCTCTACATATATATATATCCATGTTTTATTCAGACAACACACATACAACCTTACAAACTTTTGCCATTAGAATAATACTTACTATTATTCTAATGACGAAAGTTTGTATCCGTCAGATTATTTTAAGTATTCACTAAATGGTTAATGCGATAAAATTAACACTGCTTGTAATATTAATTTCGAATAACACTAATGCCCTTATTTTAGGATGTTGTATGGAACGAATTTAAGGGATTATATGAGAAAGGAATAAATTAAAAACCTATTTCGTTTATTTCTTCAGATTATTTTTATGGTCTATTCAATTAATTTCTTCATTTGTATGTAGATAACTACGCGCCCACACGAACATATAAAACTACAAATATTCCTTTAACACCAAACCCACGCTCTCATAAACGCAAGAAATATTCAATATGACGCGTCCTGTGACAATCAATATATACCGATTATTATTGAACACATTCTATATGATGTATAATTGGTATTATAAAAATAAAACGTATATAACATATCACACATTTTGACAACCCGCGTGGCGGAGCGGTCACCTTGCCGGTCTGACGCGCTGTGGGTCCCGGGTTCGATTCCCGGCCAGACAGAAATATGAATGTTAAGTTTAGATTTCTGTTCTCGATCTGGGTGTTTGTATATTCGTCTTTGTGTGTCCATAGCACCCACGACACAGGAGAAAATCCTTATGTGAGGCTATGAGTGTAGAAAGCGTGTTACTCCTATACGATAGCGTTT
>DWNE01008271.1:0-11643 GCA_018249875.1 Cecropterus toxeus | reverse complement strand
CATATAGAACCCCTGTTCTATATGAGGTTGCTTACAAATGTCCATGGGCGGCAGTAACCACTTACCATCAGGTGGCTTGCTTTGCTACTTCGACCGAGAATAGATTTGAAAGACAGCGTTTTTTATTAAAATTTTCTGCACTGCACACTAAGGACGCCCATGAAAAACAAAGGAGGATGTATTTTTTTTAGCTTTTAGGGGCTTGACTTTGATTCTCCCATTTCTGTAACATTGTTGTATAACGTACGGACAAGTACTGTGGTGCTTGCATTTAGAATTTGGGGCCTATACACTAGCTATGTACCAGTATGTCGCACTGTTTGCCTTAGCAGGAGTATAGTGCTACTGTGTAGAGACGACATAGAACTCCATTATTGAGACCTCTCCATGGACAAATATTCTCAGATGACAAGTTTTATTACGCTCCAAGTTAGTCCTCGGCGGGAGCATGTAATCCAATTAACAAACGTCTAATATAGGTTTGGTGATGCATTTTCGTGCATCTAATCAGTGTACTTACTTTTAAGTAAGTACATTGATTAGATGCAACGGTAGTATTGACAACTTGAAACTTTAACGTTTGAAACTTGAAACTTAACGTTTGAAACTTGAAACTTTAAAGTTTTAACTTAAAGCGTGGAAGTAGCAAACGAGAATGCAAAGGCATTTTGTTTGAAAGTTTGTGAAGATGACCCATGTGGACGGACCCGGTTGAAACAGCTCGTACTCTTACCAGGTGGTAGAACCAATGAAGTTCGACTGGGAAGGTACGACCGCTGCACCTATTTCTAGTAAAGCAGTTCATGCGTTTCGCTGGAAGGGTGGGTAGCCGGCTCACTTGAATTTGAGGCGATCATCCAATTTCTCAAAAGTAGCAACGCATATCGACTTCAGATAGAACACCTGTTCTATATGAAATTGCTTATAGATGTCCATGGGCAGTGATCACTTATCATCAGGTGGACTGCATGCTCGTTTGCTACTTCAGTCTAATAAAAAACCCTAAAGACGAATGTAGTTCTGTAGGTGACTACTTAATAAGAAGTTTCACTTCTCAGGTGTTTAGTACTAAATACAGGACTACTAAATTAGAATTTTTAATAGAAAGAAAACCCAATTTCCACGGGCATTTGACGCCGGGTGAACGCTCTCGATATCATACGCTGCGGCCTTTGTTACTGTGCGAAGGGCTTAGCTCAGTTAAATAAATAGTTAACTTGTAACTAGCTGAAGACGCTGAAGTACTCGTGCTACGGGACGGGATTTAAACGTCATCTTTAATTAGACGCCATCTTTAATTTATGAAGACTATCATAATATCGAAACTATCCTTTAGTTGACCTGGTAAATAAGCTACGTAAATGCACAATGTAATGAAAATCGTACCAGTGGTTTTTGCGTAATTGGCTAATAAACAGACACATATTTTTACATATTAGTATAAATAGTTTAATATTTAATAGTAACAAGACAAGGATAGTGTAAATTAAAATTATAATTAAATATTTATTTATCTTGTATTTCCATTATTTTTTACTACTTTAAATCTTATTTATATTTGCTTTAATTATGTTTGGATAGGATAACTAAAGTTATGATAAGCTAAATAATATACTAAAATTAATAGACAAGACCTAGTAGACAATATTTTTATCTAACAATAACATTTTTTTTTTCTAATCCATGTACCTACTTGGTGTAAATTTAAAAAACCTTAAATTTTGATTTTGTAAATTCCTTTCCGTGAATTATTAAGGAAAATATCGATTACAATACTATTTTAATGCTACGAGATGGAGTTATCCTATAGTAAAGCTGGGATTTATCTAAAAAATCGATATTATTATGTAATAGATCCAGAGTTCACGAATAAAGGACCAGCCCTCCGACACGTGTCGCTCCTATCTTTGTGACCTAGTTACACACACTAGCATGCACCCGCGCGCGTGGGATGGAACTTCGACTGCATCCGTACACGTTTTCGTGCATCTGTATGCGTGCATTTTGGAGTAAACGTGCCTATGTGTGCGTGTTGAACTATGAGCCTATTGAGTTTATAGGACTTTGACGTTGTATTCAAATGTTTAGATGTGTGCGTGCATTTTTGGAGATTTATGTACGTGTGTGTTCGGAAGTGTGTTCGTACGCGAAGGATGCGTGTGCGCACCTTTTATTGGTTAGGTGTAGGCGGTTTAAACGTTATTTGCATAGATTTTGATTTTATATGACTGTTTGGAAGCTTACTAAGTATGGTGGGTTATAAAAGTTCATCTACAATATATATGTCTTACTACAAACTGTATATTACTGTAAATGTATTAGTAAGGAAGGAGAAGTTTATCGTATCTCCATCGTCTCACCTATTTTTGCAGCAGAAAATGGTAGCGTAGTATTGTTTTGGTTGTGTGGTACATAAACATGAGGCGTTCCAAGCAAGGCATGTAGTTTAGTCAGTGATCAGCGTTTAATATTGTGGGTAATTTCTCCTATACGTGCTACTTACTGCCAGACAGGCATCTGAATGTTGAGTTTAGGTTTCTGTTCTGGGTCTGGGTGTTTGTGTATTCGTCTTTGTGTGTCCATGGCACCCATGACACAGGAGAAAATCCTACTGTGGGACTATGAGTGTAGAAAGCATGTATTTCTAGCGTAAGGCAGTTCTTGCGTTTCGGAAGGGTATGATTGCCGGCTTACTGATATATGAGGTGAATATCTTAGTCCCCAAGAGTAGCAACACAGCTGTGATTGGCCTCAAATAGAACCCCTGTTCTATAGGAAGTTGATCACATATGTCCATGAGTGGCAGTAACCACTTACCATCAGGTGGACTGCATGCTCATTTGCTACTTCAATCGTATAACAGCCATATATTTATAATACTTTTGTCAACAGGTACGTCAAGCTAAATTAGTGAGCTTCTTATGTCAAATTTTGCAACTTGACCGAACAGACTTCTATGCACACGTACCACCATTCCAAGGACCTGTGAAGAATGTGCTGATTTCATTTGCGAACACAAGTGACGCCCGTTTAGCTCAAGAAAAGCTAGACAACTTCGTGTTCACTTATAGCAACGAGACTTACGTGTTCAGTGCAACGATAGATATGGACTATCAACGGAGGAATGCAAGGGATAGATATAAAAGAAGTAACCGGTCATATCATTCTCCTCGATGGTATTCACCTGAAGACATGAGGGGTCGGTATGGTGAAGGGCGCAGTCAGGATAGATCTCGTAGCCCACGGTACTCGGATGAAGCTGCCCGTCTTGATGTTAGTTCTATTCACTTTTACATATTAATTTACAGGGTAGTATGAGTATAGTTACACAAGCGTATCTCCACCACACCCATTTCTAGCTGGAAGCAATTGTTGCGTTCCTAAAGAAGGGTACGGATGGAGCTCTCGAATGTAGCAATCTATCTGAAGTTTTTACAGATGTTTATGAACAGCACCGTCAGATGGACTGCATGCTCATTTGCTACTGTAGTTCAATCATAGCACTAAATTTAGTTTTTACTAAAAATTACAACATTTTTTTAATCCGTGGCGTACCGTGGGCTTACGCCGCCCGGGGCGGTAGTTGAACTCGCTACCCATTCACAAATTTTAGTCGGCAAAACAAAAAAAACGATAATATCTAACTTGAACACCAAAAAAAAAAAAAAACTATCTAAGTAGTCAAGTTAGATATTGTTGTTTTTTTTTTCCAAAAAACAGACAAGGTTGCCTAATCTTTATTTGCCGCCCCTCAAAATGTGCCGCGTGGGGCGCCCCCCCCCCCTCCCCACGCTACGCTACTGGTGTTACTGTTTCTGGTTTGGGCCTGGAGGTACCACTTCACTTCACCTATTTCCACATTAACAGTGTTTTGTATTGCTATGCTCTGATTTTAAGGGTCTGAGAGCCTCATACATGTAGCATTCCAACTCAGGGTAGCAATACATTTGTGCCTACCTCAGGTAGGATTGCAAAACATATCTGAAGTGGATTTATATAGACCTTCCACCTAGCATTCGTGTCGGTGACCCCTGTACGTGTTGTTATGCACCCCTATAGACAGACACCCGTGTCCATTACGAGTTTTTCCCTCAGCCCCCTCCTACGATGACCACAGAAAGTGAGTGATGCTTTTCAAGAGCACAGGGCAAAATCTAAAGTCAAGTATAATTCTATCACAGATGCAGATCGAGATCCTGAGGAAACAAAGAATGATATTAGAGGAAGAGAGGAAATTGTTTGAGGAGCAACAAAAATTGGACGAAATGAAGGTATGTCTCATTTTTCTTGATTTTAAAGGTGAAAGTTATAAGACATGCCCTGAGAGACAAAAGTTATGTGTAACTATTTTTGTAACGCAAACTGTTACGCTCAAACGTTACGCAATGTACATTTTTTTTAATTAGTGTGGTTTTTTTGTCAAACACATCATCCGTGTATAATATTAAATAACATCTATTTATGACGAATTGACAAAATTGCGTTATGTCGTACCCCAGTTTTTTTTATGTTTACTTGTCTGTGTCCCGTCGAAATTTTTTTTACAAATGATTATATTATATCAAACACATAAATACATAGGGGCGAGAGAGGAACGTAGCGTTCACATTTCGTATAAATAAACAATGCTGAGACCCTGTTATTCTATTTTCATGGCCCTTTGCCGGGTCGCTACTCATTATTCAGAAAACACTGGGTTAGGCTATTACTATTGGACATTTGTAAATGTAGCAATTTACCTGTTATTCTACTGATTTAATAAATGTTTTGACAATTTTTCTGGTCTGAATAACCTCCAGAATTGCTTTCCAGGTTTGCATCATAAATTATTTATCATTGTCACTTAATGCGTATAAATTCTAACACCTACAGGTTTTCATAATCGGAAGCAATAATTAGATATATTATTCGTGTTTTTAGCTACTACGAAATAAAACTTTCTATCACCAAAACTATTTAAATGTGTTTCACAGGTGAGGTCTTTAAGAAATAAACGACAATCCTTTTCCAAAAGGTCTTTTCATGAGGAATATTCATCATACGATGATGAAAGATCTCAGGATGACCCAACAAATCTAATGGAAGGAAAATTTGAGCGTAACATTCTATTTTACCACAAAGCTTCTGTGGTGCTTTTGGGGAAGATGTATGGGTTAGTTGAGAAGTATTCGGCGGAACATACTCGCAAATTACTTGTATCGCTCGTTCGGAATGCGCTGAAGCAGCGTTTAGCCGTGGCTCTCGAAGGCCAGCCCTTGTACCATACCCACAAAATAATACAGATCTATAGATCTATACATCCAGTGTCGGAGGACGAAGATTTTGTAAGAGACCTAGCTGAAAGCATGGATGTAAGTGGGTGGCCTGATGATTCTACGGTCGAAACACAAGGGAACGATGGTAATGCGACCGATGAGGCTGGAAATGATGAGAGCGCAATAGAGGGAACCTCTACAGAGGAATTATTCGACGCAATCCATACAGGTATCGCACCGAAACCGTTGTCGACCGAAACCGAAAATGCTGCGTTAATAAAATGCTTATTTATGTGTCTACGTATATAAGCATTTGTTTAAAAGCAGTTTGTTTTGGTGGTAATATCATTTGATGCTAATCTGATACGGTTATTCCTTTGACTGAAATTGTTGTATGTGACGCATGATCGGGAAATGTTATTTCCCTAGCGTCAGTATCAACTGAAATAAACGCCATCTTCTGATCTTTTATTTATGCATTACCAAACCCTTTAGCTTTTACAAGTTAAATACCAGACTTGCAATTCGTTTTGTCGTCTTGTAAACAAAGAACTTTTTCAAATGCAATGCCCGGTGTCTCTATATAACATTGAGTTAATATATTGAACTACTGCAATATATCTTCTGAATTTTCTACCTTGATGTCGTTCAATTTATGTGTTGGTCATACGTTTCTTGGAGATACAAAACTACTTCACTGCCATCAGTAGGTCGGTGGAATATATCTTCTTTGAAACTATCAACACGTAAACTTATATTGAAGATGGATATGAGCAGGTATTTCTAGCGTGGATCACACAAGTTTCAGCAGTTTATTAAATTCTTAATTAGATTGTCAGTAAGAACACACGAATGTTATAGGTATGAAGACTGTTTTGAAAATTGATTGAATATTTTAATGTTTAACATTTTTTAGAACCGTTGCCAGTAAAAATCAGTGGCAAGAAGATGAAGCTGGTTTACCATCAGTCAGTTGGTCTCCTGATAAAGAAGTTGAACGTTCACATGGACAAGCACTCGCCTCCAGAGAAGCGTAATAAACTAGTAACATTGCTTCGCGCTGCCCTAAGGAAGCGATTAGAAGTAACTTCCATAGGGCAAAACATTCATCAATCCAATAGAATGATAAAATTCTATAGAGCGGCACATCCTGTAACAGAAGATGAAGATTTCGTACTATCTGTATTGAAATCCATTGATCAAGATTCGGGCGATAATTTAACATCCAAAGCTGATAGCACAGGAGACGTCATTGGTAAGGAAGTCTTAAGTACTACTGGAATTGATTTTATTGATTAAGTATGGATTTTTGTAAATATTTGTGTAGACGTAATTTTGATAGCACTCTAGTATATATTTTGTATTATTCCAAGTGATGCCAAATCATTGCTTTTTTATGGAATTAGTCACACTTCACATATTCCTCTAGAAACTTTAGCCTACTTCAAAGAAATACCTATATTTTCTACGTATCTTCTTTTTTCGTACTATCCCTAATCATGTTCGTATGCTAGTAAGTGATTTGTCTTTGCTGTCGTATAATCAGTGCTAAATTATTGGAGAAGATTTTAGTCCCTATTATGTTAAAACTAACCATACAGCCATACAGTATTAATATTTTCGTCTATGTTCACTTGTAGTTCTGTGCCTGTTATTATGTCGGTTGACTTAAATATTTTGAATTTGATAATAAAATTGAAGTTTTTTTAGTCTATAATTTATTTTCATTCAGACAAAAATGATCCTGCCAATAAAAAAACTGACGTTTCTGTTACAACTGAAAAGAAAACAAAAAAGACTGAAGAAAAAAAGACCGTTAAAGGATTACAAAATGTTAAAAAAACATTGAAAGATACCAAGGATAGTGGCTTCGTGGAAAAACTCGAAGTGTCTACTGAAGAGGCGAAAGATAAATCTCCCAAAGGGGAAAAGGGAGATGGAGTAGAAGAAAAAGCAATTACTGAGACAATTGAATCAGGTATGACACTAATATCATTAAGATTAAGGGAATATATTTAACATATTACGTCACACTTTTCATTACGTTCACACTTTAGGGTTTCTAAAATGTGACATGTACCAAGGGGTAATGGGGGGCAAATTTTGGTGACAACACAGGGTCCAAAAATCAGGAAATTCCCCAGTCCTGGATGGTCCCTAAGGGGGAGGGGGTCGGGAGTTCGGGACAAACCTCATAATATCTCACGTGATATTAAGTCGAGACCTTTTCTGCTTTACTTTCTTAGAGGTTTTTGAATTTTGAATATTCGTAATAATGAACGTCATTTTTTCCTTTAATTATTATCATTCAACTTTGTTTAAAGATAAAAGGTTGACATTTTGTCCCCTCTTTTACGTCTGAAAATCAACATAGAAAACTGCATATTTAATACATTATTTTATACATACAAGAAGCAGTCTCCATATCGGTCTGATACGCATTGGGTTCAGAGTTTATCCAGCCACAAAAATTTATAAATGGGATATTTAGATTCCTGCTCTGGGTTGTGTGTAATAAGTGTAGAAAGTTTTATCTAAACATCAATCTTTAATATGATAAACATTTGAAATGCAGGCCAAAATCAAATTGTCAGTGAAGAGACAAATGCTTCCGAAACTACCAACAAACAAAAAGACTTTAATGAAAATGAACCAACACAGAATATTAAAGAGTCGGTTGAAAACACCAATGATAGCAGCCACTTGGACAAAGTGAAACCCTCTATTGAAGAGGAAGATAATGACAGCAAAGAAAAGAAATCAGACACTGCAGTTGAATTGCATGGGCCAAGGATAACGGAGACGAAAACAGCATCAGGTACACTAAAACAATTTTTTATTTAGAATTTACAGTTGGAGGTGAAATATAGGGACGAAATATAAAAGTCTCTTCATAATAAAATAACTTATTGTCCAAATTTCATGGTTTTTTACTAGTTTAGGCTCTGCCGTGCTGTTTAATTAGAAGCAAGTATTTGTTCTAGATATATATAAATCTGGAAATCGGTTTCAGATATATAGATTTTGAATTTAAAAAATGGGCTTCTTATAAAGCATTGCTTAATTAAGGCAGCAGTAAAATATTTAGCACAAAAAAACCGGCACGTGACCGCCGCGCGCCATGTTGCTTTATTATTGGCGGGAGTTTTTACCAAAATGGCGGCTTTTACGCGCGCTTTCGATGACAGATTTGTTTTTTTTGGGTTTGTCAGTTTTGTATTTCCTTTTATAAACGAAAAACGTCTCATCATTTTTCGGATAAAACTGTATCTTTAATTCACATAGTAAATAAATATATTTAATTCGATGGATAAAATTATATATTATGTAGGATTAAGCTTATTTTACATTGGAATTTAAACATATACATATTAGGTAAAACTATGTACTTATTTTTTACATAATGTACATGTACATTAAAATTTATATGCAAGTTCTGAATTTGTATTATACAATAATTATTTATTATGTATGTACAGTTAATTTTGTTTCTTATTCAATTTATTTATCGTGTTACTCTTAAGTATAGGAATAGTATTACAAGGAGAAATCACAAGGTGGTAGAACCAGTGTAGTTCAACTGGGTACGTACCACCGCCATACCTATTTCTAGGGTGAAACAGCTTTTGCGTTTCGATGGAAGGTTCATACACTTATTTATTGGGCGACCATCTCAGCCCCCGGGAGTAGCAACGCATCTATGATCGACTTCATATAGAACCCCAGTTTTATGTGAAGTTGCTTACAGATGTCTGTGGGCAGCAGGGACACTTACAATCAAGTGGACTGTACGCTCATTTGCTATTTCAATTTGATAAAAAATGAATAACATAATATTTTAATTCCTTTTAATTTAATTTGACTCCGAGAATTGATTATTTATTTATCAATTGTATAATTTGTGATTATCTTTTCTACTAACTTATATTGGTTTTATTTCATGTAGCTCAAGATCAGAATGCAGACATAAAGATTAATGATTCAGAGAGTACCGAAAACAAAATACAAGAAAAAAATGATATACAAACAAACACCCAGGGAAATTTGATCATTAATACCATCGAAAAAAGTTATGCATCTAATCAACCTGGTTTTAACTCTGAAGCAATTGTTTCTCAAAGTGATTTTGTGTCGACAGACTTAGCTCAAAATGACGCTAAAAATACCAACGCTAAAGAAGACGAAATAAATAAAGGTATTAAGAGAAAAAACGAGGAGATTGAAGAGACAGGAATGAAAATAGCTAAAAATTTAAACTCAGTGATCTCAGATGGTGTGGATGATACAGTAAAGTCAGGTGACAATGATGAGTAAAACTTTTAATAACTATGCTTTGCGGGAAAGCCTAAAAGAAGAGACTAATCTCTAAAGGTATGGACTTTGCAAAAATAATTTAATTTATATTTGGTATATTTTGATAGAAATATGGCATGAGATGAACTGTTTTAAGGTATTTTTTCTGATATTGTTATACATGTCTGTGGTATGAAATTAGAAAATGTACATTTAAAATTGATAAAGTTGTTCTAACCGGTGAAACTGTATCAGAGTTAAGCTTTCATATTATTTCTAACGTGAAGCAGTTCTTGCGTGTTGCTGGAAGGGTGTGGTTGCCGGCTCACTTATATATGAGACGACCATATCAGTCCTGGGGAGTAGCAACTCATCTTTGATCGGCTTCATATAGAACCCCTGTTCTATATGAAGTTGCTTACAAATGTCCATGGGCAGCAGTAACCTTACCATTAGGTGGACTGCAGGCTCGTTTGCTACTTTTGATTAAAAAAAATGTCATCAATTTTCTTATTGCAGATAACATTGAAGACTCTACTATGTAGTTAACTTACCCTATTACATTATTTAAAGTTGATAAATAAATCAATACTTTGAAATTTAATTAGTAGTTTTATTTGTGAACCAAATCTCACTACTCCGATCACAAATAGTAAAATCAACTTAACTATTTTATTACAATACGTATTTTTGTTGTCTTAATTATTAAATGATTAATTAATAAATACTCTTATATTATTTAACACCCGAAACGTGTATTTTTTTCTTTTGTTTAGAAATCTTCTAAATCATCTTCCACAATTTTATCGTTATCAGCGACAAGATTTTCGCTTTGAGTCTCCTTATTTTCATCATTAGTTGCATCTGTTTCATTGGTAGCTGCACCTTTTTCATTATCGTTAGTATTCTTTTCGTCATTAATTGCTACTACATCTTCATTGGTAGCTGTATCTTTTTCCTTGTCATTTGTATTCGTTTCGTCATCAATTGCTACTACATCATCATTAGTAGTTGTATCTTTCTCATTATCATTAGTATTTTTTTCTTCATCAATTGCTACTACATCTTCATTAGTAGCGGTACCCGTTTCATTAGCATTAGTACTATCCTCATCAACTGTTACTACTTCATTCACAATAGAAACATCGTTATCGTCAGCATTATCACCAACAGTTTCATCTTTAACCGTCTCATTATCAGCTCTACCAATTTTATCATCACTTTCATCAATAACGATTACGTCATTCGACTTAACCTTGTCTTCGAGTAAAATCACATCACTCGTATTAAACGTGTTGTCACATTGTTCTTCCTCTTCAAATTCATCATTATTATCAAATTCATCTTCCATATATTCCTCATCGTCATTCTGTTCTTCGCCTTCAAAGACGACATCGTCTCCACTATTCTCATAATCGCTGTGTTCTTCAAGAGAGCCAGTATATTCTTCAAGAGTGCCAGTACCCACTCTTGCCATCTTCCTCTTAAGTTTCTCAAAGTTTTTAGGCGGTCCCATTATTTGTAACGGCTTGAAGTGGAGCGTCAAAGTATCTAGAATCGTGATTAGTTAGTTTATATACATACTAAAGATGGACTTAGTCAATATAAAGTTATTTTTTACAATCATCTTAGACTCTTAGAAATTTTGTACTAGTAACATTATAAATAAAAATATGAAAACAAAAAACCGACTTCAGAAAACGATTTTTATTTCATAATTATTTTTTATCGCTTTATATGAGTTCTCGTCAAAATAGTCAAACAAATTATATTACTTTTGCAGGCGCCATTTTAGAAAATTATATTATATCACATGTCATTCCTCACAATAGCGTCAAGCCGTTTGGGCTGTAGCGCGTGCCAAAGATATGGACATACAAACAAACATACATACATACGCTGTAAAAACATTACCCTCCTTCTGACGCAGTGTTCCTTGAGCATATGTATGTATGTTTGTTTGTATGCATGTCCATTTCTTTGGCATGTGGTACAGCCTAAAGGGTTTGACAGATTGTAACGTATGACAAATTAGAATCGTCTCAGTTTGAATAGTGACATAGACTATAATTTTTAAAAATGGCACCTGGAAATA
>DWNE01008270.1:0-11643 GCA_018249875.1 Cecropterus toxeus | reverse complement strand
TAAGGTGAGTTATTCGTCCCTTTTGCAGAAAAATTGGTTGTTACATCTCCTAGACATTTGTAAATAACTCAAACTCGGGTATTAGTCTGAGTTTTGCTATTAGTAAAAATCATCATGACCCGATTTACTAAAACAAGCAGACACTTATCTTACTTTATAATGTACATTGCGTTTTGTTTGTTGTTGATAACAAGTCAGTTTCCCCGGAAATATTAGACGCACAAAGAAATCAGAAGTATCAAAACCCATAACTACTCGTTAAGGACACATACCTACAATGATGCGGGTAACACACACAAGAGTAATTACTGAGAAACACTTAACACATAACTAAGTATCATATCAACATCACACACATTTGTTTATTTATCACGACTGCACACTTAACTATTTTACGTTCAAAAGGTGTAAGGAATGATGATTATCTCGCTCTCGATAAGCAATGATAAGAGGCATTTTCCGAGAGCACTGATAACCAGTGTCGCCGGCTTGCGAAATACATCACTTATCTAGGACTTTCCTTCAGAAACATTACATTCTTTTGTACCTACTTAGGATTTAAGATATGTTTATGTATTTAATGCAGTATATACAAAATAATAGCTATGTAGAATTTACAGTAACTTAATATTTATTATAAGTAACTCTTAGTTAACATTAATTATATTGTTAGGAAGAAGAAAGTATGGTTTATTAATAACAATGGCTTTTAAGGGTTAAAGGAAATCTTTATCATAGAAACAGATGAATAGAGGAAAGTACAAATGACTAAATTAGGTATTTTAAAATAAACTAATAATGAATAACTTTATATGCGTCGACGGGGGTGGTACACTTCGTGGTACTTCCGGAGATACCAATTTGACTTGGTCTTGAGGGGTAGCTCTACATCTGTGGTCAACATCCAAAATAAATCCAATCGTTTTTGGTGTTAATTACTGATTAACATTGGATTTTTTTTTGTTACAATCTTATCGGTGAAAACTTCAGGTCATCCTTGACAAATTTAATAACCGTTTCTTAATGATTACCACCGACACCGAGCAGTAAAGACACCTGTAGCAACTATTGTATGTATTTTGTAAAATTTCTGCTTCCTGTCTCAATTTGCATGATAAAATCTTAGTGAACATTACATTAGGCAAACATTGTCCCATTACATCATTGTATTACTGCGGTTCGGTGACTATGTGGGGCTCACATGTTTCGGAATTGCAATCCAAACAATAACATTCTGTCTTACGCAGATCCGACTTAATTTAGTCTAACAGAACGGTACTTAGAAATATCCGTTGCTTGGCAAATTAAGAACATGCGAATATACTTTGTGCTGTATATTTCAGCGTCAATTTTAAAGTAATTGAGATATCATTTAGATATTAACAAACGAATAATACGTTAAATATATGATTACATATCAGATTTTTCATTTTACATAAATTATAATAAAACACAATACCGATTTTGAAATAACTCAATTACCGATGAAATGCTGATTAGAATACTAAGTTCGGTGAAGAGTGGATAGTTTTTGTTTTTAAGGATTAAATCCCATAATATTATCTAATACAGAATATATAAGTTCAATGAAGTGAATAATAAATTGGATGTTAATTCATTCCTTTAATTGACAGGTAGGTATAGCTTCAATGATTCGTAAATAATCTATAAAGATTCAACATCAATTCTGTGCCCTTAGTAAAACGGGTATACCTAAGCTTGAGTTTTGTTAGTGGCAAAAATGTAGTACCTCGTCGACGATCTTGCAGAGTACAACAACACCCGTTAATTATAAAAAGAACAAAAAAATGTCGCTTCACCCTAAAATGTCCCAACAACTCTTTATCAGCTCATTGTTAACTACATTGGAAAAGAACTCTGCAAATATTTTCTCGTTTCTCTTTAACTGCAATAGGTACACTTTTAGATTCACAAAAATATACTTACACTCGCTTATATATCTTCCATCACACTACATTATTTATCGCTAATTCGTTAATGGGTCTTTATGAAGAGCACTGCACTAAACTGTACAACGAGTTTTCCGAGTTTCCGACGAGCTTTCAAGTAAAGTCTCGCGCATACTTGAGTGGCTCACATCCCGAGTCGAGCGAGGTGCGTAAGAGCACACGTGTTGCGACGCCACGTGCAGATTCCACAGTGAGCCAGCGCGTTCCAGGCGAATGCTCCTGCACTTGACTCACGACTATCCACAGACCAACCCATCCTAATAATGTACAATGGGTTAAATAGAGCATTTACTCGGCTATATTCATGACTGAAGCTTGTCCAATAGTTCCGGCGTTCGCATTGTTGTGATACGTCAAACCTCCTTGGATTTTGCCAACATTTTCAGACGGTTAAATGTTCGGGCCAAAATAACCGTCTGGCCGAAAAGAAGGAAGAAAGCAAGTCCACTCACACGGCGCACTCGAGAATAAATTACTCATTTCCGGAATCGTTTTCTTCTTATTGTCCTGATTCGTGCGTTCAGGTTCGTTTGCCTCTAAGTACTTATAAATTACACAAACATAATAACGTGCAAATTGTCAAAATTGATAAATAATTAGAGCAGGTATGCAAAAGGTAATCTGGTTTCCTTTTGATTATTCGTCACGGGATGAAAGGCTGAACATATTTTAGCACGCGTAAAGAGCAATATACACCTTACTAATTTGCTTCGGTTCTGTTTTTTGTTAATTATCAGGTTTGTAAACTGTTTTCGTGTTCCAATTTCTATAATATGGCAGGTAACAGTTCTACTACGCCACTATCTGTGTTGTAACCACGAGGGGCATTGTGCGGCGTTACGAGCGTGACAATTGCTTCCGCCAAGTTCATTGTCGTGCTTTTACTGCTGCCGGTGCCGTGTCAAAACTATAACCTCATAATTCCTAAACTGTCTCGACCAAATATAGACGTACTTACCCGTTAGACTATACATAGGCAACCGATGCAGTTAAATTATGTTAAATGTATTTTAAAATGATTGAAAGACCTAGAATGTCATGCAATTGCTGTTGTAAGAGTAAGTGATTTGTTTCTCAAACCATGAACGTTAATATAACTTTCTTAAGTGGGAGGGGTTATAACAGTGGTGGTCGACGAAAAGAACATTTTTCACCCTATCTATTATGACCAGAAAAACCTAGAAAATGTCATCTATATAAATACACATATAATCAAATAAACTTTATAATCCTACATATGATAGCACATGCTGATGTGTTTTGTTGATCCTGAGGCTTGTTGGTGAATCACATGATATATCATACCTGTCTAAGACACTAGACCAAAACGCTGCAAACACTACGATAAAACTGAAATAAGTAGGTTGAAGAAAGTTTCACAACACTAGCACGATGAAAATAGGAAGCCCGACTGTCGTTATCTTATTAAAAAATGCCAGAACGCCTCTTAAAACCCACAACCATTATAATAATTTCGTCTATTTTAATATGCGGTCTTTAAACTTTCTGGCAAAATGCCTTGTACGAGGCCTAAACATACCGAAATATTCGAAAGTGTGCCATAAATATAACTGTGTGATTTTGACACAGTATATATTTTGGCAAATTAGGTCAAGAACTAACATCGTTCCATATATAAGTACATATACCATATACTTATACATAATTCCGTTTATATCTATAGACATATAACGTTGTAATCAAAATATCATCGATATAATCGTCGTCTACCCATTAGTGTCACACTACTGCGCACGGATTTTCTCTCAGGATGAGAGAATTTTAGGCCATAGTCCTCCGCGCCGACCAAGTGTGAATTGGTGCGGATATAATCTACGTATATATACAATTGATGTAGCTATTGACGTGTTTATATTTTCCGTAATAATACCGCGCAGTAATAATACACGAGCCTCACCTAGCAAGATATTATAAAGAACAATATCAGTTCGTTGTCTGTAAATTTACATAAAACATTACCTACTCACCCTTTCGCTGCCCGTTTCATCCGTTATATCGTGGTTCGCGAAGTACTTACTGCATCGCTTATAAATAGTTTATGTCCATGATTTTTTAACTATATAAAGAAGTCTAATATTTGCCTACCTATAGTTACGTAGCCGAATAGTAGCTTCAATAAATTTTCGCATGATTTAAGAGCCTTTAAATGAGATGTTGTTTATTTGTCCGGAAGCCTAAATGTCTACAGATGCACGAGTCCTATCTAGATCTGCGCAGCCATCCTTCTTCCATTTTGAAACATATTCTGAACAAAGTTAGATAACAAATTTGAAAACGTGTTTAGGTACTGTTATACCTATAAATAAACACAAGAGTGTACAAAATGGTAATTATTGTAAATCATAACTTATCATTTCTACATTATTTATTTACATAGATATATAAACATTTCCAAAAGGTTTAACAAAGATTCATGTCCAAATAAATCACATTTGGGCGCACCATTCGAGTATCAGTCAAATACTTCCCTAAATTTCATTTAACTGCCCACAGCTGTAGCCTCTACTCGCTACTGGGCCTCAATTGTTTAAATTGGTTTAAATTATCCCGGATTGACTATACACACAGACGGATCGTTTAATTAATATAAGGATAAAGTCACAAAAAATATTGAGCTTTTATATATGCTTCTCTATTTTAATTTACGACGCTTCTAGGAACAGAAATGTTAATCTTCAAAATCTCATTCTTACGTTCATTCATTTGGGAATTTTTGTCACTTATAACAGGCACTTACGATTTTATGAAATAAAAAGTCTCTTAAAATATATGTTCATATTGTGCCTACTGTGAGTACCATAAGAACATCTATGAAATTGATTGAGTAAGAAATATAAGCATACGGACATCAAATAATAATAAGGGTCTGAAGAAACGATCTATCTAAATATTGACATTTACCTACCTCGATTTTTTTTTATATATTTGGTTACTAAGTAATTGATGTTAATATGACATTTTCCGAGTGTTTTTCACCCCGTTTATGGATTTTCAAATAATATTTAGAAATAGCTAACTTTCTCTTCCGTGTTTCACCACATACCGTTGCAAAGCAAACAGCAAGTGCAATAAGAAACTCACGCCCTCTACCTAAAAGTTATAACAGTATCAAGATGAATGATCAAAAGGAGTCACGAAGTTGGTAGAACCAGTGTAGTTCAACCGGGGAGGTACCACAGCCTCACCTATTTCTAGCGTGAAGCAGTTCATGCGCTTCGATGATGAAGAAGGGTGTGGGAATGATGAAGGGTGTGGTTGCCGGCTTTATTTTATATGAGACAACTTAACTAATTTGGTGATTGACTTCAGATGGAACCCCTGTTCTGTATGAACTTGCTTACAGATGTCTATGGACGGCGGTGGTCCCTTAGTATCAGGTGGACTGCATACTCGTCTGTTACTTCAATCTTATATCAAAAAAGGCTAGAATAATAAAGAAAATTTAAGATAACAGAAGATTATACAAAGTATCTTTTTTTGCAAATTTTAATAAATATATCAAAATATATATATTTATCAAAATTTGCATTTCGAGCTCTATCTCCTGTTATTGTTCATCTCTGATAAAAAATATGTTCTTGACCCACGTCAGAAAACACAACAATTGAATTTACACTACATTCTGAATTCATAAATTGCTCTCATATCTTAAAACACTGCATTCCAATAACTTGTACCACTGCTATTTACATAAAGTATATTTAAATAAGTCTTAACGAGACCCAATAGACTTATAAACCTACATATTTATTCCACGATCTCTAATAGAGCCATTAGAAACCGACTAATCATACTGTCATGCTTGAACCTACCGCCCCTCGGGTAGCGATGAAGCATTGAATCGATGTATTGAAGTCCGTATTAGTATGCAGAGATTGTCGCTTACGGTACTGTGTGTAGCATTGTTAGGCAGGGTTTCGGTCTTTGATCCCAAACTGGATAAGGGGAAAGTAGAATTTCACCAAAACAGTGCAACAATAGTGAAAACATTGAATCATTTTCTTCATTCCAATACACATTTGGTAGACATACGTAAGAAACGTATTATCTATAATTGGTAAACATTTAGAATAAGTTATGGTTACAGCTACACTTTGAAATTTAAAAGATCAAATGTACTAAATATTTTCTACTTATATAACTGCATAAAGTTAATCAACTGATACTTTTGACAATGCGGGTCACATAATAGGTATCTAAGCAGTGAGCCGCATACTATTTTTTTTTTTAATTTTGAAGATTTAAGCAGGAAATAAATATCTTTCAAGATTCCCGTGGATGCCGTACCTAAAATTTATAAATTGAAAAGGACGCACATTTCATTTTGTAATGTGTCAATATGGCATGATACTGAATGAGCGGAATAATCAAGAATAAACGTAATAATTTTAACACTTCAACTATAATGGAATTATTACAATAAATAAATTAATAAATTACAGTAGCCTCAATTTACTCTAATTTTAACGGCTAATGGCACACTAATCGCCTAATGTGAGCATTTACGCAGCCTCGCCGGATCTCGTTGAACTCTCCCTGCAATGACGAAATAATTACAGTGATTAACAGTTCAAGTACACACGAGAGTTGCACCTAAAAATAAAGTAACCATTTGATTATCAGTTGAAACCGGGACAGCGGTTTGTGCACGGATAAGTGATATATCATTGATCTCCAATCCCATACACTTAAATGAGCTTAGTACAGACATGAAACATTAATTTACATTTGAATAATTTACTTAGGCGACATCGTAAGTCGGTGTTCGTAAATATATAAATAAAATATTAACGACAAAAAGTTTTATACCTTATTCATTCGGTTGTTTTAATAGTCGTCAGAAGAATATATATTTCTTTTTAATAAAGAAGAGGATGGTTTTTGTAACGTTGGCACTTTTTTTTAAATCCTAACCTTAATTATCAATAGCAAAATTTTAAAGGTAGAAGACCCCTTTCATGGTTCAACTCCGGAAGAATCAACACCACACCTATGCCTACTTAATTACTAAAACACAGCACCGTTAAGATTTGCCATGTTCTGGTTTCAAAGACATACCTATGTCTTCTTATCGGCGGTCTCCAACTTAACCCTTATCGTAATTTACCCACTACACAGAAAAGTCCTACTGTGGGACTATGAGTGTAGAAAGCGTTAAGCGTTAAACTGCGATTGATTACAGATGTCCAAAGCCAGCAGTGGCAACTTACATACTATCAGATGAACTGCATGCTGATTTACAACTTCTATATTGTTTAAAAAACTATTTAAGAAAAAGCGGGACTTTTGCGATCTGAGGCTTTTTTCGAGGACACCTGCACGAGGTCTGATAAAAGACAGTCCCGTTCAAAAAGGTACCTGTGGTCACGCTACTCATAACTCACGTTGCTCTGATTACGTAAGGAGTTATGTTTAATCTACAATTCTACAACAAAGTGGGCACATGTCATGAGATTACACGCATTACAAGTCTTGACTGACCTGATATAAGGCTGAAATTCGTTTATGTCGTCGATAACCTTGCGCAAGCGACACGTGACGCCGCAGGTCGGCTGCTGGCGACCATACACTGACATCGCACGATCAAACAATTGGTGCACTGAAGTCAGCTCTGCAACTGAAAATGAATAAAGCAAAAATACTATTATAGATAGGTATGAATTGTAATCCATCAATGTTTTAGAGTCTACACAGCATCAAGGCTAGGTTTTATGAACGTCCCTGGCAAGATTTGAATTTTGCGCCCCCGAAAGAAATAAACGATTTTGCCCCAGATATTTTTAGGAAATAAATTGTCTTAATCGAAGAAGTTTAAAATTTCTCAGAACCGCTTTTTTCGCAACTTATAGTTTAATTTTATTATGTGAATCTGTAGCCTGCGTCCTGCATTGCAACCCTGGGAGCCGCACATTAACCCAACGTCTAGCTGTAATTCTGGCTCTTTATATCTTTTTTAAATGATTAACATAACTAATATAATAATTGTCATTGACCTAGAGTGATAAAAGTGATCCTTTCAGCCCAAATATAAATCTGACTCAAATATCTTATAAAACAAGGAAGGAACAAGGAAATAAACTAGATAGGTCCTTTTACTTAGGTATTTGAGTCAGCTTATCATTTCATAAACAAGATAAAGCCGTGTTGTGTCGATGTTATCTCCGAAAAACAGACAAGAGAAGAAACGCAAAGATCCTTACAAACTTGGAGATAGTCAGCAACGTCTTCTTCAAAAGTTATCCACCTCCTATGTATTCGTTGTAGCTAGTATTACCTTTGTTGGTAATTATTCAAAGCATGTAAATGTGACCTGGCCAGGTAAATAAGTACCCATTCGTACTAACTAGAGGGTAACAATATGGCGTGTTCAATCAATAGTAATAATTTGACTTCCAAACATAAAATTTGTATGCCACGCATTGAAATTGGATTTCAATTGGAAAAAGTTAATAAGATAAAGACCAGCATTTTGACATTATATATTAGGCTGTTGAAGTATAGATTGTCATAATAGTAAGTAAGTTTAGTAAGGAATCCTGCAGTTGCAATTTTAAAATGTCTTCTTTATAACCGCTGTTATATCTATGTCATAACTAAAAATTACGACAAACATTCTTAAACTCAAATAGCGGATCGATATAACCTAACTTGGCGAATCGCTTCCTATAAATCAATGCCACAGATAAGTACAAAATTAAAAAGCTTTAAGTCTAACCGACATTGCTGACTTCTACCTATTTCAATAATCACAATATCAAAACATCTCCCTAACTTTCAAGAGGTCGCGATAATAATACATCTTCATACATTTTTCAAAACTTCAAATTTAGCTTTGTATTAATATAGAAATATATTTAATTTTCGTACCACATTATTTAGGTATTGCACATTAGAGACATACGTATGTAATTACTAAAAAGATCAAAGAAAAGTGTCTTTCCTCGTGAAATTCAACATAATAATATGAAAATTTAAGATGCAGAGCAGGTCCAAAGCATGAGTAATCGTAGATACTATAGTAAAAAAAAAAACAAACTGTATGTATGTACACTATATACACTTACCGTTACTGGCTCCAAATTGGCGATCATCTTCATCGTTGTTATGGTTGCCATCTTTCTTGAACGTGATAAGTTTGGGGATCACCAACAACATGCACACTACAGCAATCATTGTCACAATCTTCTTGAATATGAGGAATTTCAGCAATAATTTTGCAATCGTTAATATGTCTAACTTAAGAGAGAGCTTGTCCAAGAACCCTAAACCTGGTGCGGTGTAAGGGATGCCATAGGAAGGCTTGATGGGAGGACCGTAAACGGGCGCTAGCGGTTTGTGGATCGGAGGGCCGTATGAGAAAGAGGGAGGTCCATAGGTCGGTGCCGGAGGGCCGTACGTCTGCGCCGGAGGTCCATAACTCAGTGCAGGTGGACCGTATGTATTCGTTGGAGCATTGTAAGTGATATCCGACTCGAACTTCACTGGTGGTCCGTAACTCGAAGGAGGCAAGTAACTGTTGGAGGGCGACGGCCCAGAGGAACTAGAAGACCCATATCCGCTGTAACTGTCTCCACTGGATGACGACGGATTGTAATCATAACCGGAACTATAACTATCATCGCGATTCGATATCTTCTTCTCTCCATCCTTTGCGGTTATGATTATAACACCCTGCTTAGCCTTTTCTGCCTCGACGCGCGACTTGGAATAAGCGTCCAAGTACGTATCAGTTTTCGATATCGATTTAGTGCCATTAGCAGGCGGCCCCAGGATGGCCGATGCATAAGCGCTTAAAGATAACACTATCGCAAAATATCGAATAAATGCCATTCTGCGAGTAATCCTTGAGCTACCGAAAGAAAGAAGTTGTCTCCATCGATCGCGACTGACGAATGACAAGCGACATCGAGTCCCATTCAGTTTTCACTTTTGACTTACCGTAAAAGAACCTAAATATGATAATGGAACACAATTAAATTCTCCAAGTGACCCCGAGTGCGTTCCGCATTGCTCATGGTAAGTAGGTGCGCGTGCGCCGTACTTCGCATGCTAATGGACCTCAGAGACCAGCCCGCCCCGGCAGCTAACCTTGTAGGATGAACTGCCCCATGACTTAGCTATTCATCGCATAAAGAAATCGTTATTAGGCCGTAATTTTCTTGTGAAAGTCGACTTGTGCTATAGAAACTGTTATTAAGAACATAATTAATTAGTTAACTATTTCAAATCCAGGGCAAACTTTAATAAATATTCATGACATTTATCACATCACGTAAATCTTTAGATATATTTGATACTACAAATAGTTTTACCTAACTATGTAGATCATAGAACATAGCGATCGATACGAAACGTAGCAGTACGCACAATTCTGAAGCCATGAGAAGAATTTAAATGAACGGCACGTAAAATTTGGTAACACAAAAATCTTATTTGGAAATTAGCCAAGATGACAAATTTATGTTACACAGTACAGAAAGACGAACACAGCATAATTGCATTTAAATTTTAGCCGATTTCTACTGCTCAACAATGCAATTTCACTCACAGAGTTAAATGAAATTGCAAGCTTTAATATTCTAAGTTCGCAATGATTTCAAATTCAAGGGCTGATGTTGTATTTGATTAAAATTATGTGGAGGACTCCATTCATGAAAATTCGACGTTCCATTCGATGGAATAATCGACAAATAAATACTACCGCTCACTTTCATATGACACGACCAGCTTTATCCTCAAGTGTAGCATCTGTGATTGACTTCAAATAGAACTCAATACTAACTACTTCATGAAGTTGCTTACAGATGTCCATGTTTATATAAAAGGTAGGATTATTACTAAATTGTAGTTTTTTTTTTTAATGAAACTGTTTATTAGTAATTGAATCTGTAAAAAGTAAATCTAAAAATTGGTTCATGTGTGTCAGTCATATCCTATTCATGCTATATGCTAAAAATTGTGGTGTAATATAAATATTATTTATCACTGAAGTAGCAAACAAGCATGCAGTCCACCTGATGGTAAACGGTTACTGCCGCCCATGGACACCTGTAAGTAACTTCAACACAGTACAAAACAGGGGTTGTATCTGAAGTCAATCACAGATGCGTTGCTACTCCCGAGGACTGAGATGATCGCCTCATACATAAGTGAGCAACCACACCCTTCCAACGAAACGCAAGAACTGCTTTACACTAGAAATAAGTGTGGCGGTAGTAGGTACTACCGCCACACTTATTAAGGTGGTAGAACCAGTGTAGTTCGGGGAGGTCCCCGAACTACACTGGTTCTACCACCTTCAAAATGTATGCGTAATTGTTACTCTTTCATGAAAAAACTACTGGTCGAATTGCGCTGAAACTTAGCGTTAAGATTATTTACGACCTGAATTAAGCCATGGGATATTAACTTCCAGGGTAATCTTGGCGAGCGATGACGTGGGAATAACCTAATAAAACTATATTTTAAAACCAGCATTAGCACATCGCAACTGATAATAACCAATAAACACATTTGACGACCCGCGTGGCCGAGCGGTTACCATACCGATCTAACGGGTCCCGGGTACGATTCCAGGCCAGACAGGCATCTGAATGATGAGTTTAGATTTCTGTTCTAGGTCTGGGTGTTTGTGTATTCGTCTTTGTGTGTC